>BQNB010009014.1:0-31256 GCA_026074375.1 Tanacetum coccineum
ACGAGGAGGTCTATATAGAAATACATTAGGGGAGAAAAAACAAGGGTTTAAGGATATTATAGCAACAACCTGAGAACATGATTCAATAGATTTTGTGTTTCCTTCCTCGAATTGTGTTTTAAGGTCTTGCTGGCCTAGTGGTTTTTTTTAACTACTACTCTAAAAATCTCGATTATTTCATTTGGTCGGTCTGTCTTTTATTATTTTATGAGAATCAATGTTTATGTCGTTAATAATGTAGGTCGCTGTTTGACATTTTGTCTTTTTTAGTTGGGTGTGTTTGGCCATAAGCTTTTAAAAACTTTCATATATCTAAGACCAGACCGGACCGGACCGAAGACCAAAATGGTCCATATTGCCGGACCGCGGACCGGACCAAAATGGTACGGTCTTGTCCGGGTCGGTCCGGTTCGGGTCCGGTCCTCGGTCCGGTCCGGTCTTACACGGCATTATCGTCGGGTTTTTGGTCGGACCGGACCGACCGGACCGAGGACCGAATTGGTCCAAAATACCGGACCGAAATACCTACGGTCCGGTCCGGTCGGTCGGGTTAGGTCCGGTCTTCCGGTCCGGTCCGGTCCGGTCGACGGTCCGATATGCTCACCCCTAGTTATTAATGCTCTCTAACTAATAATTAGTTTTTTTAATGCTTATTTTTCAACGTTTTATAGAGTAGCATTTTGGAACGTTGAACATGTTGGGTTTTTAGAACTAATAACCATTATATCACGAGTACGCAGCGGAAAGAAAACACGTATAGAACTTATAATTAACAAGATTGAAGTGTATACCATTTGCACGAAACGATACTCCGCTTTAATAGGTAACCGTTAACACAGTTTTCAATATACGCGTATGTATAACACCACGCGTAACCACGAGGATCAAACAATAATCCCTCTACGTTTACACACACTATACGTTCTTAGCAAACAACGTGTATGCTAGTACTAGTAGTGTTTTAACCAAACGATCTTTTCGTCTTTGAATCAATCAACACACGAACACAAGCACAACGTATGTGGAATTAAACAACAAAATCGAAACCCTAAAGGTTCAAGGTTCGATCGCATGCAAGAGCAAGAAAAACCGAAAACCACAAAGGGTTTTGAGGGTTCGGTCGAGTACAAGGAATCACATGGACGATTATAGGAGTTTTTGGTTTTTTTTTCTTCTATCTAGCTAATGAAACCTCAAGGCCCTATTTATAATCCCATTACTTGCCATGCAAGTAAACTCCACCTCCTCAATGTCCTAGCTTGCAAGGCAAGCCCTTTACCTTAGCTTGCAAGGCAAGCTCTTTGCCTTAGCTTGCAAGGCAAGCTCTTTTCCTTATTTAGTCCTTTAACCTTTAAATGATTAATTCTCGTTAACATTTAACGATCGTTTGTTAAATCACTAGTTAACATATTACTTTAATATATAAAAACGTTGTTTTACATATAAACGTGTGCGTCCCCATAGGCTCGAAACGTTTCCGGACATATATTAATTATACATGGACATATTCCAACAAAACATTTATAAGCTACTTTACATATTTATGATTACATTAACAGTTACGTTAACAAATTTTATAATACAAAACAGCTATGGTTCTCACTACTAGTAATAATTTTGCCAAACAAATGGTGAAGTTAAGTTTGTTTGGTTAGAAATGAGCAATTTTTGTAAAAATATTTTTAGCTAAAAAGTAAAAACTTGAATATTCTTATAGCCATCGTTTGAGTCAAAGATATCACGTCACGTGTCATTCTTATCTCTATGTCCACCATGTAGACCATTCAGAACCGTTGGATTGCATTCGTGAGTGGCACACGACTCTAAATGTATTCTTATAAATATCGGCTCATTTTTATGATATAACCAAATTATTTTCTACACATTTTACACACACTGAAAAATCTAGTTGTATGTGAGCGTTACCCCAACCAACGATAATCCTATTATCCCGAGGTCTTTGCCGAAGGTGAGAAACCGACATTCAATTAGTCCATCTCACACGAATCACCTTACCCGATCATTGGTTTTTTTAACCATGGTTACCGATCATCGCTTTACGTACTATACGTAAACAGTTTCCATTATTGATTTTTTTCTCTTGACACCTTTAATCAAACTAGTTGATAAGATTCTTGTATAGCATGTTCTTACTATTAATCAAACAACTTTAAACATTCTAAACAACAAACATTGTCATTAAAAGGCCAGCAATACTTTTATAATTAATATAAAATCAAACCTGTATATATACTAAATTAAAAAGTAAAAGATGCTCACAAAGATGTAATCTACTTGCTGAAATGCATCCCAAACCAATCATTCACTATCAAGTGCTGACTTATTCTTTGATTACATTTGTTTTCTAAACATCATCCATTATGTCAAGTCCAACTCATAAGTAGTTTCAACTTTACAATTTGGAATCCTAATGCAAGATAATCTAATCTATTCTTATCATGTAACATGCACTTAACACCCTTCGGGCACCAAGAAACGGTAGCTTTTAGATCACGGGGTTTGCCTGGAAAGCTTTGGAGACGTCTACATAGTTTAGACGCGTTGCACCAAAAAGATGCTCTGGAAGCTCATCGGGTGTATTTGCCTGAACAAATTGTCAAAATGTAAATTTTATGCAGCAATATAGACACCGCAGATTAATTTGGCTTGTTTTTATTTCTAACGGGTCAAACGGGTAAAATATAAACTAAAAATGGTTTACCTGTATGACAAATGCAGTTTCACATATTATACTATTGAAACAACTCAAAGCTGTGCTAGCTACCCCCCTAGCAAGGGCAGATGATCCCACATCGATATCAAGCTAAAATGACATAGAAAATGTTAGATTTGAAGAGCATAGTTAACTTCAATGAAAAAAAAGGAAAAAGAAGGTGAATGGGAAAGTTATGCATATACCTCGATGTAATTCTTTCCACGGATATAGTTAATTTTAAGTAACTGACCGACTAGAGTGGCTCTATGAACGCTTTTCCTGAGAACCCATGGTCCCTGATATCATTTTGAAAGAAAACACGTCAAATGGGGTAATAGTCTTTCAAAGTGTAGTTTCAATGCACAGAACCTCAAGTTTAATGAATATATGAGACTATGAGACTATTATCGGAAAAAAAAATGCACTTTTGGTAATTCTAGATTAAACTTTGACACGCTAGCTATATATTAAAACATTTGTCAAAATCTTTCCAGTCGACCCAACTGACCTGGTTCTACGACTCTACGTATACCAAAAAGTTGCTTAACTTTTTGTAGTTCAAACCCATTTTAACCTATTATCCAACCCCCTGGGTGCCCATTTTGCGACATATACTTTAAGTGAAATCAACTATATGTACATACTCACCTCAGTTACATGAGGTACGATCTTAAACCTTGAATTTCTGAATGCGTCATCTCCTTCCACAAATTGCTCTAGTAAAGGAAGATCTTTGATAGGAGTACGTGTCATATAGTAAGAAGCAACGGTATAAGTTGTTGAACCCGGAACCTGATTAATCACAAAAACCACCGAAAATGTATTTCTTTCCATTTATGATGCAAATAGATTTGTGAAAAACTGCTATAGTTTTAATTGCGACAGTTACCTGGAAGTTAACAACAAGAAAGAATTCTGGACGACCATCAGCTGCAAATTTCTGCAGAATATAATTTACGAATAAAACCGTATGGACATTCATCCTATGCCAATTAATAATGTTATAAGTATAAGAAACACTAAGCCAACCTGCACAATATTTCCTGGTCGAGCAGCAAGATTATCTTCCCGCTTATCTGATCTCAGCCAATCGACAGCAACAGTTTGCATCAATACGCTTTGAGCCGTTATCTGGATAAACAAACATGGAAATAAATCAAAATGACAGGAAAAAAAAATCGTGACCAGCAATGCTGTATTGTGTCTTATTTGGGTCATTTGTAACGCGTATTTTTTTCTATAAAACTTAGCATTAATACGTAGATTTAACATTCGATTCAATTGGAAAAATATCATTTTAAAAACCTAGTTTTACGCATTTTGTGGCTACAAAATGACTCGAACATGACACAAAGCAATCCTGAATGACTCATTTGTACAAAAAATGTACAATTAACAAGATACCTTTTTATGGTCTTCAAAATAAGTTTCTCCTCGAATTTGGAACAGAGAAGGTTCTGGAACTGACCAACTGTTAGAAAGACTCCCAGTTTGATCCTCTGGAAGAGTGAATTTGTAGTCACATAAGATACTGTCTCCCCAAACCGTTTTCTGAAAATTCATGACCATGGAACTTAGCATGTGTTTCTTTGTTTGCGTTTGCAAAGGGCTAATTGCATAAAAAAGGAAACCAACTTTCTTTTGGCATACACATTTTTGCTTCAAGATTTTTGAGTTAATGAAACCACATATCAAATACTTCTTTCATGATAATGTGACCCGGTATACCGTCAAAATGATGGAGTCCTAGCCGATGTGTTTGTAACTTTTAGCCATGTTAACTTTGTTCTGCTGCGGCGCCGGACCAATTATCTTAAGTAATTACCTTATGTCAAAAATATTTAAACTTGATCTTTTTTGTTTAAACTAAAATATAGTATCTTTCAATGAAAATGATTCAGTACTGCACCTGAGAGTATACTTCACTATGAAAATCTTCAAGAAAAGATTCCCGAGGATCGAAGAATTCATCTGATTCACTCTCCACATCCACCTTAGAGTCTTTATTTTCATTGCTTTGATGCAGCAAATCCTTTTGTTTTGACTCTTGCAACGAGAACTCAGATATGTAATTGCCTATATTTGTTTTGAAGAATTCCCTCAAAGCTACATGTATTTATATAGAAACAAAGATTCAGTATAATGGAAAGGCGTAAACATAAACACAATGTTCATTTGAAAAAGCAAACCAGCAAGCCTTCCAATCATGTGAATCGAGAGAGACTGATCAGAATACTTTTGTAGGTATGATCTCCAAAGTTTCCAATCAACGTCAAGCATGTGTCTTACAACTGAATGCTTACTTTGATCCACAGGTGATATCACATACCCTCCACCTGTAAAAAGTATTACATCGTGTTATATAAGTATTCTCGTATGTTTCTTTCCAGTAATAGTTATATAAAGACGGCAAAAGTTGGCTACGTTTTTATGCAAATAGCCCATTAAAATATCATTAAAGACAGGAAGTTATTATAAGAAGCTTTGACAGGATAAACCGCAATGACTGTTTGCTGTCATGTAAGTATTCATCATACATTACTTTTGAGGTAGGCACGGATGTAACTTTTCCGAGGAGGAAAATTTTTATGATGTACAGAATGATAAAGGATAACTGCAAAAAAAAAGTAATGAAAAAAGACGTTATTTACTAGTAAAAAGACGAGAACAGAAAAAATAACAGTAACTACATACAGTATGTTCCATCGTCCTCTCTATTCCAATAACGCTGCAACAGTAAATCTCTACGTTTCATACCCCTATCGTAAGAAATTACATTAATTTTTGTCACATGTAAACATATACAGTAACTAAATAAGTATTAGTTTTACCAAGGTAACCAATCGTTATTCAAAATCTTGTGAATGATATCAGTGTGACCATCTATACTTTCAATCACACTACCTTTCTCGAAACAGAAGTCCCACCTGCAGTTATACATGATTACACTTTGAATAAGTGGAAGGAACGCAATATTTTTTAAACGTAGCCCATGCTTACTCTGATCTTGAAGAACCGAGAGACATAAGAATCTGAAAAACAACCTCTGGCGCTCCATCTATCACACTCATGGCGGCTATTGCAGGCTGACCATTTTTATGCTACAATTAAATATAATTTTGCAACAATAAGGTTGTGTGCGCTAATGTTGGAAAATGGTCGAAACGGGACAATTTTAGTACAGTTTCAAACGGGCCAGTTCATGTTATATTACTTTTTTGATAAATAAGTAAATAACTAAAGCATTAAATATGATTACCAAAAAATATTACTGTACTACAAGTCTAAAATACTAATCCAAATCGTTGAATAATAAGATTTTGTATGCATAAAAAGTACAAATTTGAGCCACTTTCAACCCGATTAGACATTGCCACCTCTAACGCAAACCAACCTTTTTTTGGTATTCATGATTCCTTTTTTCTTTAAATAATCTGAGACCTGAAGCAATAAGCAGACTTATAAGCGTTGAGAGTTGAACGTAACAAGAAAAAAATGAAAACTTTAACTTTTACCATTATGACAGCCAAATATTGTCCAGTAAGGCGATACATCAGCAGTTTTGTTGTGTGCAATTGGTGCTAAAGAGAAGTGGTTACTAACAGCGTTTGTATCATGTACTCTACCAAAATTGTTTGACCTGAAATAACGTTAAATAATGCTAATAATACCTGTCGTCATATTCATGAACGTACTATCTTTTATATAATTTTACCTAAATGAGTTGAACATATTACTCTATCCCAAAAATATCTTCAGACAGTGGTTCATCTATAGTAATGGCAAAGTTACTCATTATAATAGTTTATACGGGACTTTTTCATGCCCATAATACTTTTCCAATTAAGGATTTGTACCTTGAGAGTAATTTTTGAACAGATACTTCGACCCAATCGTCGCAATCTTCTTCAGATTTCTGCCCTAACTTATTAAGAACAGACAATTACATATTAATACATATGCATACTTTTGTATAAATAAAATATATCGGCTATACATTCACACATCTGCCTACTAAAATCCACAAATGGAATAGAGAAACCTTTCCTCGAATGCTTTTCTCCCCATTGTTCTTAACACAAAAACAACGAATTTACAAACAACGCACTTCTTTCTAAACAATCCTGACCAAAAAAACCAACATTTACTGATTAAATTTTATGATAACATATCTCTTTTGAAATGTTTCTAGCCCAAGTTCTGTCTATAAATATCATTGTAAACAGATGACATTACAGCTTAAAATTTTGTTATACAATATTATTCTCGGCGTGTTCTAAACAATATCAAACCAGATCTTATACTACTCTTACACGTACAATGGTTGAACTACGTTAATGGATTCCATACACTGCATGATATCATAAGGATTTAACTTTCAAAAAAGTATACTAATACAAAGATACATATCATACTTGCGACAAGTTCATTCACTTACGAAAACCGGAAAAACAAAAAACAAAGCCGAAACATGTTTAAGCTCGCTCACAAACACAAAAACACATAGAAGGTGATAGCAAACCTTTTGAAGTGAGTGTGGGATATAACTCCAGCTTTTCAACTCCTGGTTACAAAGAACATAATATCGTTTACGCGAATACTGAAATCCAAATTTAGTGGAGCGAATTTGATACAACCAACCTTCCATTTTGTGGTCAGTTTCCAATGGTTCATCCATTGAAAATGAATTGAGCAAGTTTTGAAAAACAGGGAAACTCTGTTTTCAGCAGAGTTATAAAAACATTTACCTTATTATAGGAGTAATTTTACGTTGTTGTGATTAGTTTTTATGTGGGCCCATTGTCCCAACGTGTGAATTTAATTGACTAAACAAGGTTAACATTTCAGTTCGACAAAAATATGTTGTCACACACGTTAAATTTAAACAAAAGCAAATTAAATGGATTAGATAAAGAAGTTCATGTAATAATTAGGGTTAATGGCATGTAATAGCAACGTACTTTTCAATTTGAGCCATTATCAGATACGAACCCAAAAAAGTACCACAATACCCATCCAACTTTCAAAATTTGTTTCGTTATCATACGTTTGCTTACGTGGCAATCCAGGCAACCGGGTAAACAGGTAAAAAACAATACGTGGACTTTTTATTTTTTTAAAATTTGTTTCATCTTCATCACTGTAATCACCACCCCCTTTACAACAACTTCATAAACACATTCCTGTGATGCAATTATCCATATGATCAATAACTTTCCTCTGCAAATGCAGATCATGCAAATGCAGATCCTGCAAATGCAGATCATGCAAATGTTCAAGAAGCAGATGTTCAACAACCTGGAGAGATGGAACAACCTGTGCACATGGAAGAACCTGTTCAAGAAGTAGATGTTCAGGAACCTGTTCAAGAAGCAGATGTTCAGGAACCTGTTTTGAGAAGAGGTTTAAGACTGAGAAGACCATCACAGAGGATCCTTTTGAACAAATGGAAAAAACCATTTCAGTTTGATGAACATGGCACAGGTTCAACAGCAGAGAATGCATTTGACATTAGTGATGAATGAAAATATTATGTATTAGGATTTGTGTAATAAGATTTATGTATTATGGATGTTGCTTTTGGGTATGGTCAAAACAATTATGTATTATGCAGTGACTAGTGGAAATGGTCCACTAATTTTGTAAACATCATGAAATGAATAAAGTTAAGAGTTGCTGCTATTCCATATCTTTTTACCAAGAAAAAAGACAACATTCTATTTCATTTCACTAGCTTCTATTACAATTCATTTCATCAAGTACAGAATCACAAACACTAAAATGACCATTACAAATCTCTTATAGAACACAGCATTCTTTCTACACTCCTTGAGTTCCTTTTCCATGTTAATGAATTCAGTCTTCAACAAATGCATATCATTTCCCATTTCTGCAATCTGTGTGTTATCAGTAGGATGCTTTTCTTTATTTCGACTTCCAGCTTGTTGCATCAAATTATACATTTCGTACTTGTAGTAATCACTTGGCAATTCATCATCAATAAAGTAGTAAGCATCACATTGATTTCCAGACCACTATTAAAAGTCAAAATTAAACAAGAACAAAAGTCAAAATTACAACCAAACCTAAATCGAATCTTAACAAGAAAACACTTACACTTGGATGAGGGCAGCAAAGAAATCGTCTTGCAGGATTGGTCAAAGTTGTGGATTTTCGAAGAACCAAGGGCAATGGATTAGCGCATTCACAAAGATATTGACCATTTTCGTTCTTCAATTTGGGGGTTTTTGATTTGAAAGAAAATGCCGACATGTTTGTGATTTAATTGTTAGGGTTGTGTGTGTTGGTGTTTGTGTTGTGTGTGTTTCAATTGGGGAAGAACAGTTATAAGGGGAAGTTAGGGGGATGACGTAGGGGCTGACATGGTAAAAAAAATGACATGGCATGTATATGTGGCATGGTGACGTGGATTTTATAGGTAAAATGGGTCAAATAGCTGATATCAACACAAAAACACAAAGTTTGATGGGTATTGTGAGACTTATTTGGGTTCATATCTGATAATGGCTCAAACTGAAAAGTACGTTGGTATTACATGCCATTAACCCTAATAATTATATGTTACTTGCTAGTTATATATGTAGCTAATAAAAGTTGTCTAAAAACAAACGGAAGATGACCCGGATCAGACTCATACATATTATTATACACATTGTATAAAATAATAAAACAAACGAAGCTTTATATAATTTACATGTTAACAATTTGATGGTACATATAGTTTTGAAAACCGGACCGGACAAACAGTTTTAACCGGAAACCGAAATCGCCACCGGTCGCTAGCCAATAAAAGCCATCCAAAAATGACCAGGAGAGCACCGGTGAGAACCGATAAAAACGGGTAAACCGGAAGTGACCGAGATTATTTTCCTTTTGTTTTTCTTCGGTTAATCGTTAATAAAGTATCCTATTGACCGTTTATGATATTTTCTCAAACCATTTCAAAAGTATGCAATTTTTATGCTAATATCATGAAATGTTTTAAGAAAACCGATTTTTAATTGACTTGGTCGAGTCATTAGATTATGGTTCAACCGGTTTAACCAGACGGTTCAACCGGGGTTTTCGGCCAAAACCGACTTTGGGTCACCTAACCGGTTCACGATTCAACCAATCGAATCAACCGGAATTTTAAAACACTGATATCATGAGCCTTACCACTTGATACAGATAATTTATAGTCTTTTGTAATATTGTTTCTATTTCAACGCAATGTTTACGCTATTTTTAGTGGTCTTTCTTCATTGACTTTCGGTCAAACAAATTGAGTACAACAATTTAGCTTCCTGGATCACTTAGGTTTTATCTATATTAGAAATATGAACATATATTAGATTTTTTTGGGTTTTGCTAAACTATGTCCGGCAGAGCTTAAGGTGTATGTATTAAATACACCTTTAGCTTTGCCCGGTGGGCAGAGTTTAGCAAAACTTATCTTTTATTTTATTTTTTTGTTAGTCCAAACTAAAATATGGCTAAAAGTAGCGAAAGTTATATGCACGGGTCCAAAGTTTGTACAAGGCTGGTCACAATGGAGGGTGATCGGACATCTTTTGTCAAAGTTATCACACACCACCTTCATTGTGTGGCTTTCCCGTCACACACCACCAAGGCAAAAACAAGAGAGAAGGTGATCATGGTCCACCTTCGTGTACCCATGTGTTGTTTATGGGGCCTATAAATGTTTTTTATTATTATTTATCTCATTTTTGATTAGGGTTTGTGGTATATTCGTGAGAAGGATAAAAAGAAAACTTTTTTTAAAAAAGTTCTCAAAAAATTCTAAAAAAATCCATTAAATCAATTATGTTGGTGCATAAAACTTTTGTAAAAGAAGTTTTTCTAATTTTGTATAACAACCCGTAATTTTTATCAATGTAAATATTCATTTATTAAATTAGATGCAATGTACTATCTATCTATTATATATGAACCACCTTTTTCTGGGAAATTTTTCGCTTTATTACATTACTTGCATTGCTGATATCTCAATATGCAATGTAACTTGCATAACTAAAGTAGACGAGCTCACTCAACCTACCTATGGCAATTCTATCTTCATATATGTCAAGCAAACATCATAACATATCAATTCGATATCCTAATATCATTATTGCAAAGTACATTACTCATATAATGTACCATTTGCAACGTTATATCAAAACGAGCTTTAAACCGTTATCGTATACCACTAAACCCTAATTTCATAAAGGGTTAATATCTAAAGTGAAAGTACAAGCTATTAAAGCATATGTACAAGTAATATAACATCTCATTTGAAATATAAATTCCCTCCAAGTCAAGTACAAGTCTTATAAAGCATAATGTATAAGTCATTAATGCACGATGTCCAAATAGCTGTTTTACCTCTGTTTTCCTAAAAATCTTATACAATCCATCAAGTACAAGTTACAAGCAAGTCATATACTTCATTTACAATCCATATTCATTCTCAATTCATGAAATTACAAGAAATCTAATCCAAAAACCCTAACCCGAGCAAAATACTAAATCGTGACCCGTTTCTTGATATTTATCCATTTTAAACTTCAACCAACACTCAAATAAGTTGTAATAACATAAATTACAACATTACTAATCATATACAATCATTAATTCATCATTTCATTTCATTTGTATGCAAATCGAATCCGAGAAACCCTAAACGTACCAAAATGGAACATTTGACCCATTTACTCATTTTTAACCATTTAAACCTCCAATAATTAATCAAGTGCAATTGTAAACTCATAATATGAGTTTACAATCCATGATCTATCATTATATTGGCAATATACCCTAATGAAACCCTAATATGCCCTAAATGAACCCGCAACATATTTCATTCATTTTCGATCCATTTTAACCCGAACCACCTATGAACTTTTGTTGATAATCCTTGATACAAACCTTGATAACATATATCTATCATTACTTGATCAATGTGCTCGAAATACATGCCTATAAAATAAGTTCGAGCCCTAGATAGCTAAAACAGACCCGCGACCCATTTCTAGCTTATTTTAACCCATTTAAACCTCCACCCATGTGCAAGCACCTCAATGACAAAGCTCCTTGGCCTCCTAAGCAGCTTATACACCTGCTATAACATGTATTTGGCCTCAAATGAAGCCACATGATTCCTTTGTAGCTTAGAACAGCCGCGGCAAGCTCCAAGGGAGTCCAATACTTCACTCTACCATTCTAGCTTGTATAACTCACCATCTAGCCTTCCCACATCAGCTACTAGATGTTACACATGTCATAAAACATATCATGAAGGTTGCTTAGTCCCCTTGGTGAATTTCGACTATAAATAGGGCCCTAACTCCTTCATTCCAACTCGCACCCAATTCTCTTATCTATAACCTAATTGAGCAAACATTATCTGCTCCATATGATCCTAGGATCATCTAAGAACATCATTCAAGTGAAGCTATGAAGATTTGAAGCCCCAGAGTCGTTATTCTAGGCGTACGAAGCTAAAAGTCCTGATTTTGACCAATTTTCAAGCTATAAGCTTAAACCCAGGTTCTATCAACTTCATACCCGCTAATACACCCTTATAATGTTCATATAATCTTAAATAAACTCTTGTTAAAATTACATAACCCAATTCATGCTCATTTTCCATTTTGATCCAAAACCTTACACTCGAAACCCTAATTTTATGTTTTCCTTAAAACTAAATGTTATAATGGCTAAATATTGTTATAATCTATCCTAACATGCTTAATTAATGTTAATATAAACTCAACGTATTATCTCAGGTTGCGTGACGTGGCTGTTTACTATCATTTTGCTATATCAACCTTTCCTTGGTTTAAGAATTGGTGATAAAAGTCGTAGCTTTCATTTGGAATATTTATTACAACTACCTATCAGGTGAAGTTCATAGCCTCGCTTTTACTTATTTACATGCTTTATAAACCCGCGAGGGGGATACATGCTCAATTGTTTTTAATATACACAAGTACTTAAAACTGATATTGTGAAGTTCATAGCCTCGCTTTTACTTATTTACATGCTTTATAAACCCGCGAGGGGGATACATGCTCAATTGTTTTTAATATACACAAGTACTTAAAACTGATATTGTGAGTTCATAGCCTCGCTTTTCAATCTCTTTAATGCTTTATAAACCCGCGAGGGGGATACATGCTCAATTGTTTTTAATATACACAAGTACTTAAAACCGATATTGTAAAGTTCATAACCTCGCCTTTACTTATTTACATGTTTTATAAACCCGCGAGGGGGATACATGCTTGTTACAAACTCTTTTACATACTCGTTTATCTTATAACAATGTGATTACTTTTCAAAGACTTAATGAGTTCATAACCTCACATACTTTATAAACCCGTGATACCTGCTATAAACCATGAAAGCAAGTATTTTCTAAACTATATGTTATCCTGATATCATTCCATATACCTTTGCTATCACTCAGATTTCCCTATACTGTTAAGGTGAGTTCATAGCCTCGCATTTCAATATTTCAAATGTTTTATAAACCCGCGAGGGGGATACATGCTATAAACCATGAATGCAATTATTTCTGTATGCTATCCTGATTTATTATTGCCTAAGTAACTATTTTGCCTTTAAGTCCCCAATATCATGAACCGTTAATTACTCTACGGAGTGAGCGCGAATGTTGTGAATAGATCTATTTGGGTTGGACTCCCCGTTGGTGTACCCAGTCATACCGGTAACCAATTGCACATCATTAGAATATAACTGCGGGTGTTTTGGCAAAGGCACCCGTTGGGGCTATAACGTATCAAACATATCCCAAGGCTTCGGATTCATGAGCTAATGGCAATAATAATGTTACCATTTTTCCATGATAATTGTATTCGTTACAATTATTACAAATAACGGGTGTATAACAACGTAACCCAATATCACACTATAACGCATTACTATAACACTGCTTTTATAACAATTACTTATGATGACTTGTATTCAACTATTACATTTCAAACCTATGAATTTCACTCAACCATTGTGTTGACTTTTTAGCATGTTTATCTCAGGTAATTGAGCAACTTATGGCACGGAGTGGCATGGACTTGAAGATGGCTAAAACTTGTTATCATTCACATTGTATGTAACTAGATTTTGGGACCTGCCTTTGTAAAACTCTGATTTTAAATGAATGATAACGTATCTTTTAAAAACGTCTCTTTTGAGTCGTTTTCTATGATTGTGTCTGTGATTCATGAAGTAATACCCCAGATTAGCTTCCGCTGCTATATTTATCAAAATGGGGGTGTTACAGAAAGTAACCATTGTGTTTAGCAGTGTTGCAAAAAAAGGTCTACAAGGCCGATTAATCGCCGCCTAGGCGCTACAAGGCCACCGACCTTGCCGATTTATGTAACTGGGGTCAAACAAGTAGGTCAACCGTGGTCAACGGCGATCAACGGTGGTTAAACTTACCAGAAACCTTCTAATCTTGCCGGAAGTTCCTAAAATTCTCCGTAAACTTGTTTTGATCACTTATAACAACTGTTTAAATCTATTACAAGTTTTTTTTAAAATCTTGCCAATAATACCTAAAACTCGCCGAAAATACAAAAAACTAGCCGAAAATACCCAAATTTTGCTAGAAATGCCAATTCGATTAATCGACGATTAATCCCGCCTAGACCGATTACAAGCTACAAGGTAGTCGACCGCGCGGCTAACGATTCACGATTTTTACAACCTTGGTGTTTAGTCTAAATGACTAGGTTGACAAAATTTTATTATCATAATACAGTGGATTTTAACTAAACAAAAACATGATTCAAAATTTGGAGATCATGTTCATTTAAGATGAGGAAGTTTTTTTAAATTCTTTTACACTATGGGTATGTTTGGCGACACGTAGCAGTAGCAGGAGTAGTAAGCAGAAGTGGTTAGCAAGAGTAGTAAGCAGTAGCTGTTTGTTTAAAAAAAGTGTTTGGTAACGTAGCTGTAAGCTGTAATTAGAAATTATAAAATTACAAAAAGGACATATAACCCAATTAAATAAATTATAAATTTTATATTTGAGGGTATAAATGTAATTTTATAACAAACTGCTAGGAGCAGTTGTGAAATGCTTCTTCAAGAAGCATTTGAGATTGTAGCGGTTAAACAATATTCAAATGATTGTTGAGGTGTTGCCAAACAAGTTTTTCATCTAAAATGCTTACCGCTTCTCGCTCCTAAACGCTTCAAAACGCTTGTTGCCAAACACAGTATGCCGTAAAAATACGTGGGATTCCAATACATTGTCGAAGACCATTGGGGTACTCCCCTTGGAACAGACTTAGGATTTTTAAGAAGATGTTGCACAATTTTTTTTATTTCATAACTACTAAAATTCGTACCGTAAATAATATTTTAGCTAAGGAAAGTTGCATTATATGGAATAGTAGCATAAATATTGGGTGTTGCACGTTAAAACATTATAGTTTTTGAAAAAAAAACTACACTTCGTGTCAAACCCGGTATTTATGTAGGTCCGTCTCTGTCCGCCCTCGACTATATTGATTGTATGAATCTGTTGTTTCTTATGATATATGAATTTACTAACGTTACGTTTTAACTCTAAAATTTTCTTACTAAAAATGGGAATATTACTAACTTTTTATTTTGCCCCAAATTGGTAAAAGGTTATAACTAAACCTAAAAGGGCAATACCAGTAGGTTAGAATGTTAGATGCAAATAGTTCGGCCCAACAACCAAGATACCCAATCATGTACATAAACAAAGACCAACATAAAATCATATAGTAAATACTATTAAAGATCGTGTACGTAATTCATAGTAACTTGTAATGTTTGTCAACATATACATAACACATTTGGATCAACAAGATACCCAATCATGCCAGAATGAGATATAGGGTGGTGAAATGTAAACAAATCTTACCTTTGGGTTAAAATAAAATTCGGAAGTAAAGAGACTACTTACAGAGAGACCTCCGGCAGTGTAAGTGTGCAAGTAAGCAGTAGCAAGGATAAATCATATATCGAAATAAATGACGAAAAGCAAGCATACAAGCATACAAGCAAAGACCAACATAAAATCATATAGAAACCAATCGTACAAGCGTACAAACAAACCTCCAAAATGATACAAAAACACAAAAGCGGAAAGCAAGTTAACAAGCATACAAAGATAAAAGACACAAAAGCAACAAAGAACTAAAGGGAAAAGGACAAAACATATAAACGCAGACAGCACACCTTTCACAAAAGAACACTATACATAACAGAAAATGTAAAGCGCAAAAGAGACAAAGAGGACACGAGCAAAAACTAACAAACATAAAACATAAAAGCAAACACACATAAAAGCGAAATTGCATGATACATAACACATTTGGATCATAATCTTAAAAAGTATATGATCACTAATTCACTAATATGAGTATCTTAGTGGCTTACTAATCGTAAACCTTTTAGAAACTTTTTAAATTTAGTATGGTGTTATTTATTGTTTATACACAACTGCTAGTGTTATTTTTCTTGCAACAGGTTCAAACACGTACGAAAACCCAAAAAAAAAAACACATAGAAGGTGATAGCAAACCTTTTGAAGTGAGTGTGGGATATAACTCCAGCTTTTCAACTCCTGATCACAAAGAACATAATATCGTTTACGCGAATACTGAAATCCAAATTTAGTGGAGCGAATTCGATACAACCAACCTTCCATTTTTTGATCAGTTTCCAATGGTTCATCCATTAAAATGAATGAAGAAGAATTAGTTTGTGTTTTGAAAAACAGGGGAACTCTGTTTTCAGCAGAGTTTTAAAAAAACATTTACCTTGTTATATATAATTTTACGTTGTTGTGATCAGTTTTTTATGTGGACCCATTGTCCCAACGTGTGAATTTAATTAATATTTCATTTTGAGAACAATATGTTGTCACACAAGCTAAATTTAAACAAATGCAAATTAAATGGATTAGATGAAGAAAAGGCAAATGGTATAAAAAGGTATCCAACTCAAGGGTCTTTTCTAATCAAGGTATCATACTTTTTTTCTTACATAAAAAGGTATCCAACTTACCATTTTTTGTCAATTTTAATATTTTCGTTAAATATTTAACGATCATCCATCTTCTCCAAATAACCTAAAGAGAGAGAGTGACACCCATTTACATGTTTTTACAAAACTACGAATGTGGTAAAACGAACACTAAAAGATTTTAATTGTTAGAGCCTTAAAGGATTAATGAGATGTAAATTAAATTGGTTCCTCATATAAGTGAAAATAATAGTACATAGCAAATCTGACCAAAATTAAACGAAGGAGAACCAATAGGCCACTCCATTTATAGTTCTCCTTGCTCATAATTCACCGTAAAAATCACGTAGGCAACATTGAAACAGTGATATAAAGAATAAGTAGTTTTTGTTTTAACAGAAAAGATTAAACAAATACTACGTCAAGGATATGATGATCAGATTCTATATCAAGAAAGTTATATCGAGACAAAACACCTTTTTGTAATTAAACGTATCGCATTAGTCATGACACGTTCATGATCACCCAACGTAACTTTTTCATGATTATAGTTGGTTCAACTTGTTTTATTATGGTTGGTTTAACGTTTGATCTTAGTGTAATAGATTCATTTGTATCCGAGCAGTTATAGATGAAATAGTCGGAGAAAAATGATTGATAACGATGATTGGCGGTGGTGGTAACGGCCGGTGGACTTGAAATGTAAAACTTAACGGATGATCGTTAAATATTTAACGAAAATACCTAAATTGGCAAAAAAGAATAAGTTGAACGCCTTTTTATGCAAGAAAAAAAGTGCGATGCCTTGATTGGAAATGACCCTCATGTTGGGTATCTTTCTGTGTCATTTGCCCGATGAAGATATTCATACAATAATTATACGAAAAATGATTGAGAGGCTTAAAAAATGAGACTAATTATGTGCTAATCTATGTGGTAATAAATTATTGGTTTGTAAAGAAACAGACTCTCTTGTTGTTCCTAACAGGATGCTGACACATAGATTTAGGCATAAAATTAGGCACAGTTACACATCTCAATCACTGACGACATGAGTATCATGCTAGTTATTATATAAAGAGAAGGATAATAAATAACTACAATCAAACATTAGACATTAGAGATGCATCAACTTAAATTAGATGCATCGTTAATATTTTAGATGCATTAGAATATATATTTTAGCTTAAAATTACATGCGTACACATACATTGGATGCATTTCATCACGTTACACAAATCTTATGTATTTTTCGTCTTCTATGTGTTAAATGTGTTGCTAGTCCTATTTTGCATCGTTTTTATTTTATAGTAATTTTTAAATCTAATTCGGATAAAGCTAAATGACTCCAAATGCATTTAATTCAAATAAATACATCTTAAATATGTGATTTTAATTATTTCTCATCATTCTCATCTAATTCAACTTTAAAATCATCGCTTGTCAAAATAGTCTTTCATTATATATATTAGGGCTGCAATCAAGCCAAGCCGAGCTCGAGCTTCGGCTCGAAAATCACAACTTAGGCTCGAGCTCGGCTCGATAGCTTGACAAGCCTTAATCATTAAAGCTTGAGCTCGGCTCGAATAATATTCGAATAAGGCTCGAGCTTGGCTCGAAAAACTTGAATTTATTCATATATGTTGTTTTCGATAGCCAAACTTATCAATAAGCTCAATAAATATGTGATATACTCAAGAGTAGATAATTTATACAAAACATTTGAGCATTAGGGTTTAAATATCATTCTACAATAAATATTTTTATACACATATTCACATTATATTTACGATGTTTATATAAATATGTATGTACATGAAAGCTCGATAAAAGCTCGAGCTCGGCTCGTTGTGTGTTTCGGGCTTGTTTATTGGGCTTGGGCTCGGGCTCGAGCTCGATAAAAGCTCGACTCGATCGAGTCAAGCTCAAACTCGAACTCGAGTTGCTTGATAAAAGCTTGACTTGATTACAGCCCTAACATATATCATACTTGATGATAGTGTATAGTCTTTATAATATTGTTTCTATTTCAAAGAAAAAGGTGTTGTTTACACTAAATTCTGTTGTGCCGGTGGGTAGACCGGTGGCCCCATGATTGAATCATGTGGGGGTTGATAGCTTTGGGTTGATTCTATTTGTGAAGATGAGGATGGGAATACATGTTCTTCATGTTTCTTAATGATTTGTGCTGCCACTTGTTTGAAGTTTCAAAACTTTGGGTATGGTAAATCATCATTTTCTTCTTCCTTAGAAAGATGAAGAATTGTATGGTTCTCACCACGCTTTGCTGTGAATAGGTTTTCCCATTCCGATTATAATTCCTTCTTTTGTATGGAGAGATTTTCATCCCATTGTGGTAGATATTCATCAAGAAATTCTTGCTGATTTTGTGCAAGTCTTTCTTGTATGACAAGAACCTTTCCGCCACTCGTTCTTCATCATACAATCACTTCTTTCTTCTTGTAATAGTTACCTTTCTCTGAGGTATCTTCGAATTATTGTCTGGGGAATCATCTCCCCAACCTGTTGCTGCAAACTTCTTCTATTGGGGTTATGTTGGTGGCGCATGCAACATGAGATTATAATCCTATTTTCCCAGTGGTTCAACCAGTGTTGACCCATTTCTCACTTGGACCTTTGCTTTGATCGTTTTGGTTTGTTGATCATACTTACTTTATTTAATGGTTCTTCTTCTAGGATTCTTGCTCCATTTAAGCAAAACTGTCACAGAATACTTATGTCATAAGAGTTTGTCTTCTTGAGGAGGTTTGTAAAGCAGGATTCCTTGAAGTGTTCTTCATCTTATTCCAAGTTATTTCTTTCTCGGTCTTGCTGATCAACTGGTTCTTGGTGGTTGTGGTGTTTTTCGGTAACTTTCATATCGGAGAATTAACGATCTATTTAGCTTGCAATTTACTGCAAACCTTGATGGGAACGTACTGTAGTTTGCTCAGGTGGCTTTTAGATGCCTGCTCACATTCCTTCAACTCTTCTATGTCCTTCTTTCACCAGGTATTGCTGTGATGCTGTTGTGGTGAGGTGATCCACACGGTATCACTTGGAATCCATATAACTCGAGTCGTTTGATAACCTGCCGTTAAAGCCATTGTTATCCAGTAGGTTTACTTTCACGCCTTGCCAAGTATCATACCCATGAGTCTGTATGGCAACTTCTACATGATTGTAGAAGTCATTGACACTTAGAATCATATCAGGGAATGTATATACTAACTGCGTTCCTACCGAAAGGTCTACTTCCATGGTTACAATAATTTGTAGGCTATCTTCCCATCTAGTGTCTCGGAGGACAACTAGAGCATTTGTTCCAGCACAACCACTGCAATAATAGACACAAGAGCATCAGCATGTTGCATAAACAAGAGAGTCATTCCAGAAGAAGCACTGGAGCCTCTACTCAGACTGTCGTCTTCAATGGTTTAAATTCAAGTCAACAGGCTACTCATAGAATAAAGCAGGCTATTTACTAATTGAGTGAAAACACATTCAAGATACCTCTCCATATATGGCTTTTGATATGAGGACAGCAATGGTATTGTAATGCAGATAACGGAGGCCAACTTCTTAAGGATCCCTGAAAGGAGGAATTCGAATAAAGGAGATGAAATAACCATCTATAAAAAGGTCACTAAATCAAGATTCAACCAAACTGAAATTGCAGAATTTGACTGAGTTTGACAGTAGTGAAGAGAATTCCTAAAGATAAATGAATCCATTTATTTCAACCAAGAAGGAAGTAGGGCATTCCAAGAACATTTCAAACTTGTCATTGATAGGTTTAAACTGCAAGGATACATGGAGAAGAACCCCTCAAGCAATGCAAAAAGATATGGTGGCTTTGTAAAACTGGATATAATCAATCAGTTATTCAATAGAAGATAACATTAAAGCATGTAACACCAGCAATGGAGGACTTGTTCAGAAAACATGTCGATAGTCTTCTCAAAATTGGTGCCATATGACCAAGTAAAAGCAGGCACAGAACGATGGCGATGATCGTAATTTAGGAACAAACAAAAGATTGGGACGCGACATACATCTAACCACTTAGATGAAGCGATGCAATCATCGACGACGGCAAGTACCGCTACACAGAAAGGGTTTCTAGAAGATGATGGAAAGCAGTAAGATTCATATTTTTACATGTGGCCCGGGATGGATGATACAGTCTACATGGTACAATTCGTAATCGTCCCGTTCCACTTGTCCAGAAGCTCGAAAGGCCCGCATGTAACAAAAGTCTACAAATGCGTGCTACAAAAGTCCACAAAGAAAAAAAGAAAAAGCTGTCCACCTATGTTTAATTATAAAATCCGCTGGTCCCACTATGTTTAATTATAAAAGCCACCGGTCCCACTATGTTTAATTATTGTATCAAATAATGGCCAGGGAATATGCCATGGTTTATTCCCTAGAATATGCCAAATGCCAAAGCATATGCTTTATGCCAAAGGCATATCCTCTTATTGTATAGCCTATAAAAGGCAGTTGTAATCGTTTGTTTATGCAACATGCTGATGCTCCTGTGTCTATTATTGCAGTGGTTCCAAAAGCTGTGCAGTTAGGAATATCAAATTCAACTTTAACATTGTAAAGCTGATTAGTAACTTTCCTGACTTTTGGGCTTGTAGTGGCGTTCCCTGAATAATGAACTTCTGTCTCTACGCAAGGTTTTGCAACATGAGTGCTTCCTAATGGTGGGAACTCTTCTTTAGAAAACTGGACTTCTGCTTCTTCTTTCTTCTTCTGCAACTGAGCTTTAAGTTTTCTTATTTCTTCATCCTTTTGTTCTCCAAGCCTTTTGTGTTCTTCAAGACTTTCCTTTTCAATTCTGAGCTGATCAATGATTTTAAGGGCATCTGTGAGATCCCTTACTAACAAGCTTTCTTTTGACTGCCATATTTCTTCTTTCTTTTGCATAGCAGCTTTATTTTCATAGTACTCTTTGGCTTGATCTCTGATCATCTGTTGCACTTGTTCTGTCTTTTCTTTCAAAAGTTCTTTAAGAAGCTTTACTTCATTGCTGTTGAAGTCCTTTTCTTCTTCTTGTTTTTGAGGCTGTTTTCTTTTGACATTAACTGTTTTGCCAAGATAATTTCTTGCACAAAGGGCACATGTTGTGAGTTGGCATTTGGGACAGTTAAGCCTTGACATGTCTGTGGTTAGTATCCCACAGAAATAGCAGATGGTATAGTTGGTGACCGTGTTTTCATTCCATTCATGCTCACATTCTTTACTTTTGACTGGTAATTCTTTGTTGGGTTTCCACGATCCGACGGATTGAACCATTTCTGCTATCTTTGTTGGTGGTCCAGGATGGAACATAAAAGCATGATGACCGAATTGATTATCTTCTTCTTCCAGATCGTCATCACTCTCATCATCTTCTTCTATCGCCATAAAGACTGTTTCTTCAACAGGAGTATCTTGGACCATAACACTGATACTTTGATGAGTATCACCTTCTCCTTCTGATATGCTATAAACACTGCTATCATCAAAATCCGCTGAAACAAAATTTTCATCAAGATCCAATTCTTGATAGACAGCTGATCTTGCAATGTTTCCTTGTTTACTTCTGCAATCTTTTGCAAAATGCCCTTCCTTTCCACAAATAAAGCATTTGCACTTCTTCACTCGTCCTCTATCGTCTTTGTATTTTCTCTTGAATGGTTTTACATGAGAATTATGCGGCTTTCCTTTGTATGTTCTTGATTTTCTCATTCCGTATTTTCTTTCCTGGTTATTTTGTGTAATAATCAGAATTGGTATGGCCAGAACATAAAGAGGCATATCTCTTATTCTTTAGCGAGTGCTGCATCTTTGCACTTTTCTGAGACAAGGTTTGAGTGAACTTGATTGTCGGTAATACCTCCTTAAGCTAAGACCAGGATGTTTAGCACCTGATGTATTCCTTAATCTTTTTGGGATTGGGAAGGTCGGAAGTTTGGCAAAAAGCTTTTCCGTTGTTGAAGGAAAATTACACATCTTCTGATTTGGTTGCCAATTGCCTGAAATCTTCTAAGAAAGACCACAAATTTTTGGTGTCTTCACAAGTTATTCTGTCCAAGTCCTTATATGCTCTGTCTTGCTCATCGGTTGAGCCACGACATGGGTCTTCTAACAGGATTAACTGCCTCACTTGTGATGTTATATTTTGTGGTTCATCTGCAATTGCTTCAAGAGCAGAATATGCCCCTGGGTATGCAGTTCGCCATTGCTGCCACATTAACTTCTCACTTTCTCCAAGAAGATTTTCCACAAAAGCTAACTTTGCTTTATTGTCAGACCATGTTTGATTGTTAAGTCTATTGATTGTTATAGACTCCCATCTGGATATTACTTCTGACCATAGGCCTGGGTCTGCTGGTAATACTAGCAAATAAAAAATAATATATCCTAATTCTGTTCCATGCTGGGTGGAGAGTCCAATGGTGAGTTTGTAATACTCACCATATCCTCCATTGAATATTTTACTCTTTCCTTGAGGATAACCAAACTGATAGTCTGGTCTATAGAATGGTTGTGGATTCTGTTGCGCCGGTGGGTAGACTGGTGGCCCCATGATTGAATCATGTGGGGGTTGATAGCTTTGGGTTGATTCTACTTGTGAAGATGGGAATGCATGTTCTTCATGTTTCTTGATGATTTGTGCTGCCACTTGTTTGAAATTTCGAAACTTTGGGTATGGTAAATCATCATCATCATTTTCTTCCTTAGAAAGATGAAGAATTGTATGGTTCTCACCATGCTTCGCTGCGAATGGGTTTTCCCATTCTGACTCTGATTCCTTCTTTTGTATGGCGAGATTTTCATCCCATTGTGGTAGGTATTCATCAAGAAATTCTTGCTGATTTTGTGCAAGTCTTTCTTGTATGACAAGAACCTTTCCGCCACTTCGTTCATCATCATCCCAATCACTTCTTTCTTCTAAAATAGTTACCTTTCCTGGGGTAACTTCATCGTCTGAGAATTCATCTCCCCAACCAGTTGCTGCAACTTCTTCTATTGGGGTTATGTCTGGTGGTGCATCATACCTGACATAATAATCCCATTTTCCAGATGGTTCCCCAAGTGTTGACCATTTTTCCCTTGACCTTTGCCTTGATCGTTTTGGTTTGTTAGATCGCCTAACTTTATTTAATGGTTCTTCTTCTAGGATTCTTGCTTCATTTAAGCAACCTTCAAGAAAACATACGTAATAGAGATATGTTCTTCTTGAGAGTTTGTGAGGCGGATTCTATGAAGTGTTCTTCATCCTCGTCTAAGTCGTCGTTTCTTGTTACTTCTCGGTCATGCTGATCAATTGAGTATCTTGGTGGTTGAGGTGTTTGTCGGTATCTTTCAAATCGGAGACAGCCTTTCATTTACTGCAACCCTTGATGGGACACGTACTGAAGTTTGCTCAGGTGGCTTTAGATGCCAACTCATTCCTTCTAATTCTTTTATGCTCTTTCTTTCACCAGGTATTGCTGTGATGCCTGTTGTGGTGAGGTGATCCACAACGTTTTCTACGTTGTATTGGAATCCCATATAACTGGTGTTTGATAACCTGCATGTTAAAGCCATTGTTATCAGTAGGTTACTTTCACCGCCTTGCCAAGTATCATACCCATGAGTCTGTATGGCAACTTCTACATGATTGTGGAAGTCATTGACACTTAGAATCATATCAGGGAATGTATAGACTAACTGCGTTCCTGCAGAGAGGTCTACTTCCATGGTTGCAATAATTTGTCGGCTATCTTCCCATCTAGTGTCTCGGAGGACAACTAGAGCATTTGTTCTGGCACTTCTTCGGTGGAGTGCGTGTAGCCTTATCATGAATATCCCCAAGTGGATATGCTGAAGTCCTGAATTTCTCAGGCTTTCATAAGACTCTTCGTTGCATAATCGAAGATTTATCTAATTTTCACCAATACACAAAATTCTTTGTTCAGCTGGAACAAGATTTGCTCGCCTTTCTCTTGATATTTCAAGCTGTCTCTCTGGGTCTACTGTTGTTTCAAGAGTTCGATTGTAATTACTCCTTCCAAACACTCTTCTTGTTGTTCTAGCTACTTGATGCCTATTTAGGGGCCATTTGTCGGTAGCCACGAATTTGATCTTCTTGAGTTGGAAGTTCTGTTTGTGTTTGCCATAGAATTCTGTCCCGCCCGAGGATGCTTGGTCTTCTGGAAGTCATTTCTTTGACTCTTTTTCAAACTGTTCTTTAAAGATTTTATTAGGATCTTCAAAGACGTGTATCTTTCCGTTTATTCTTTTTACCGGGAGTTTTCCACTGATGGAGAAACTATCAAGTCTTTTGGCTGCTTTATATTGAGTCTTCAAAGGTCTGCGCGAGATGAAACTATTTTCTTTAATCGTATGAATTTCCTGCTTGAGCTTGTCAAACTTTTCTTCTAGCTCAACTAACTTCTGACTTTGCTTAGTGGCCAAATAAAGTAAAGTGTTATTTTGTTTTATAACAGCGTTTACTTGATTAGTCAGACCTCCTTTGTAATCAGATGTTTTTGCAAAACCAAATACTGGTGACTTTCAGTTCTCCGTGCTTGTTATAGTTCTTGTTATTTAGTTGTTGGCCTTTTATTTGAAAGACTCATCCGGTGATGAGCTTCTTAACTTCGTGAAGAAGGTGTTCAACCTTCTGGATCTTTTGATTAAGATCTTCTGTTAGTCTAAGGGCTTCTTTTTCGACTAACTTTGGTTGCTCGGCTATTTCTTGAACAAGGTTCAAGACTTCTCTTTTAGTGAGTGGTTTGGACTGTTGTATCTCAGTTGAGATTTGTTGAAGGCTTTTTCTAGTTTCACTCTGTGTTTTTCTCAGTAATTCCTCACAAGATTCAAGCTTTTCTTGACAATTTTGGACTCTAGACTCAAGTTCTTTTTGTTTTTCAGAAATACTTTTGTAATTTTTGAGTGCTACCTTAGAAAATAGATTTAAACGATTATAAACACAAGCTAGATTATTAGCTAAATCGGTTGATGTAGGCTTAGGACTTGTTTCGTTAAAAACGATATATTCAGGATCTACAGTTCGTGAATTATCGTACCAATACTGTATTTCTTGCTCAAAGCGATCGGACATAACATTAAAAACTTCAAAGGATAAATTTACAAACTTGTTTTAGATTCACCAAACGGTTAACTTCAAACTTTTTCCCGTCTCTTACGGTACTTTTTTTAAAGAAGCAATTGCGCTGTCTTTTACCAAAAACAAGGGGTTTTATGAAATTTTTAATAGAAATGTTACCGTAGAAATACGAATTATTGATAAAATAATACCTTTACTGCTTTTCCTGAATATACCTGAAGGGTTTAGCCTTCCATAGAGCTAAGAACGTTTTGATTCAAAGCTCTGATAACAAGATGAAAATTACGTTGCCAGGAATTTTTATCTTGTATTAAAGCTCAAAAACTAAAACTTTAAATTACAAGTTACTTAAAACACACCTTTATATTAAAAATACTGCGGAAGCTTGATGTTACAAGGGTGGTGGTGGTAGTAGTAGTGGTGGTGGTTTTCGATGATATTCACAAACGATTACAACTGCCTTTTATAGGCTATACAATAAGAGGATATGCCTTTGGCATAAAGCATATGCTTTGGCATCTGGCATATTCTAGGGAATAAACCATGGCATATTCCCTGGCCATTATTTGATACAATAATTAAACATAGTGGGACCGGCGGCTTTTATAATTAAACATAGTGGGACCGGCGGCTTTTATAATTAAACATAGGTGGACAACTTTTCTTCTTTTTCTTTGTGGACTTTTGTAGCACGCATTTGTAGACTTTTGTTACATACGGGCCCTTCGAGCTTCTGGACAGAATTTGTGCATATGCAAGTGGAAAATTCTCAACAACTCAATCCACAATTGATGCCGAAATCAATGCATACATTAACACCTTGGAGAATTTGAAGATTTATTACCTTGACAAACAAGAAGTCACTCTAAGAACAGATTGTCAAGCCATAATTATTTTTTACAACAAAACTAATAGCAATAAATCCTCAAGGGTTAGGTGGATCAAGTTTGCAGATGCAGTCACAAGAACAGGCGTTAAAATTAACATAGAACACATAGAAGGGAAATTCTTAATGGTCTTTCTTCCTTGACTTTCAGTCAATCAAATTGAGTATAACAATTTAGTTTCCTTCATCTCTTAGGTTTAATATATATGAAGATATATTATTTCTCATATAAGGTCCAAACTAAAATAGGGCTAAAACTTGCAAAAGTTATATATAAGGGTTTTAAAACTATATAACGCCAGTCAAAATGAGGTGAATGGTAACCCTTCATCAAAGTTATCGCCCGCCACCCCTATTGTGTGGCTCTCTCATCACGTACCATCAAGGCAAAAATAGGAGATAAGTGGTGATGAGGGTTACCTCTAGTGTACCGTGCGTTTATGGGCCCCATTAATGTTATTATTATTTATTTATTTGATTTGTGAGTGTGTGCGAGATATTTTTTTAACGTGTGTTTGTATAAAGTAGATATTTTTAATGGTGGTGAGAGAAGTAATGATCATTGAAGGTGAAATGTGAAGAGAGTGATGTTGTGCTAAATGATGATGTGACGCTGAAGTGGAAGATGGAGATAATGTGACCATTGTGTCTAACTTAGGTGGTGTTTGTTTTTTCAGAAATACCTCTTAACAGCATCTTAATCTGACTCATTCAGACGCGGTCAGACATTTAGGTCATTAAGACTGTTTGTTTTTTTCATGTCATTCAGAGGCAGTAAGATCCAAACACTGTTAAGAGCGTTTGTTTTTTTCTGGCCATTAAGAGGCAGTAAGAGGCATAAACCTCTTACTGGACTAGATGTGGAGGGGGTGTCTTAACACCTCTTAATGTCTTTTTTTTTTCTTTTTTTTGTTTATTTTCTACTTTACTTTTATTTTTTTATTTTATTTCTTGATTTTTTTTTCTTATTTCACTTTTATCTTTTGTATTAAAAGTATTAAATAGAATGATTGCATATGTTTTGTTATATAAAGAATGTATAAGATGATATGTGTCAATTTATATTTTGTTCAAATTAAAGGGTACGGTTTCGGACTCATACATCTTAATTCTAACGTGACTCATTTAGTTAATCGTTTTAAAAGTTCAATTTAAACTCTAACATGTTTATTTTTGTCGAATAAACATGAGATTGCATGTTTTTTTAAATACTTTAACTTTAAATTGATTATATTATAAAATTTGTTTTTTATTTAATAAAATTTATTTTTTATGCGAATGCAATCATTTTATATTTAAATTGTAAAACTATTGTTTAACACATTTATACATTTTTACCAAAACAAACAGTTTTATTTCATTTGGATTCAGACTTCTTGATCACTTATTCAGATTAAGATGGGAATTAGATTCAGACTTTTCTACCGAATATTCAGATTCAGATGTGCGAATCAGATTCAGATTCAGAGCCTCTTAATAAACAAACAACACCTAAGTTCACAAGATTTTGTTATCATAATACAGTGGATAAACTAAACAAAACATACGATTAAAAAATTGACGACCATGTTCATTTAAAAAAAGAAGTTTTTGACAATAATAAATACACTATACGGCAAAAATATGCGGAATTCCAATTAATCTTTGGAAACCCTTTCTTACTTACAATGTATGAATTTACTAACGTTACGTTTTAACTCTAAAATTTTCTTACTAAAAATAGGAATATGTAGCACCTCGGAAAAATTTAGAACTCCTTATCACTTTATACAAAAGTATGTATCGCAAGTGGTATGTGCTTAATTACACATACCATTTTCTATTAAAAACGGACTTAAATGACTAAAAACGTACCAAAAATACATTGTATTTGTATGTTTTGCATTTGTATTGTGCAGGAAACGGATATTCAAGAAAAAGACAAAAACAAAGCTAAAAACGACAAAACCGAGCACGAGAATGAAAAGAGCGTGAAAAGAAGCCAAAGTCAACCCCGACAAAGTAAAGTCAGGTCAAAGTCAAAGGAAATACAACTTCAGGGACTAAAGTTGTCAAGTTATCAAACTTGAATTCCAAGGATTTAAAGTGCAAAAAGGGTATTAATAACTTCAAGGGCTAAATCTGCCAAGCCCTTAAAGTTATACATCACAAGGACTTGTCTTGCAAGACTACATATAACTTGAAGGGGCTGTTTCTGCCAATTCTACAAAGTTTATGCCACAAGGACTAGTTTTGCAATAACACTTATATGGTTGAGGGGCCAAAGTTGGCAACACACCAAACTTCACCCCTGCTTTATACAAAACAGGGTATAACACCCTTTCCCGCCCTTTTTCTAGTCACGGGTCTATCCTTCTCCTTTTACCCTGCAACTCCATTAACACTAAGGATAAAACCTTACCCTCACCTCCACTAAAGCCCTAGTCACATGGTGCATTGCCATGTTGGCAATCCAACACATATTCACAAGATCAAGGGCTCGTATGGATTCAAAGAAGCACATATGATGATCAAAGGCCAAGATTGAAGACTTTGAGCCCCCCACACAACAAACACACTTGTGTTGTCTCTCACAAAAGAAACACAAAAGAAAGAAAACAAGAGAGCACAAATAAAGACCTAGAATGCTTAGTATAAATAGGACGTATTGTAAGCCTTCAAAGGCATCACTCATTTTTTTTTACTTTTTAATCATCTAATTTGCAAGTTCTTTTTAGTTTTATGTCTTTAATTTCAGTATTGTAATGTTTTTCTAAATTAATCAAAGTTTGAGGTATTTTAAAGTATAAGCTTGTTCTTAAGTTTCATGTTCTAAAAGCCTTGTTCAAGCTCATTTAAGCTCTTTGTAACCTGTACAATCCGTTTTCAGAAAATCATAAAGATGTGTTAAAAAAATCACAAAAATAAGCTCACCCCTTAAATTACCTCAGCTAAATCATAGAAGATAAGCTTATAATGGAAGAGCTTATAGACCCACTAGCTTGTCTTTTGACAAGCTAGAGCTTGTAGACTGCCTTAATTGCCCTGTTTAAACAAGGGTTTAAGTAAGTTTTCTCTTTTTCCAATTTTTGCAAAATCACTGTAGCATTGCTTATTTGTGGCTTATTTCTGTCTTTACTTGCTTATTAATGTTAATGTATGCTTAATTATCTTTAGTTTAAGTTTTTGAATCAATTATTCATGCTTGATCTTTTAATTTGTCATTTTAGTGAAATCTGCCATTTGCTTTTTCAGCTTATTTAAGTGCTTAATGTCTGTTGATAATTGCTCATTAATGCTTAATATGTTCATATGATCATCTGTTTTTAGAAACCCCAGCTTAAATCTCTTTAAAACAGTCTTAAAAGGGTTTTCATTTTCTTAAAGGGGTGTTTGGCACAGCATAAGTTTTTGGCTTATTGCTGTCAAAACCCTTAAGGTTTTGAAAAATCCAAATTTAAGAGCTCATTTAAGCTTGTACAAGCTGTTTTTAAGCTGTTTGAAAGCCTTAAGCTTAGTTTTACAAGTTTTTCTAAGTCCTACTTAAAATTTGACTTTCAAATCCAAGTTAAACTGCTTATTTGGATAAGTCATGCTTGATGGCTTAATTTTGTACATTTTGAGTCTCAATTGAGTGTTAGAGTGTTGTAGCAAAGGTGCATTATAGCGGGATAGTACGGTTTAGAGTTTAGGTAAAAATCTGCATATTTAGTTAAGAGTTTAAAAAAAATGAAGAAACAGCTTTTACTTATGCTTATTCTGGCTTATCCAGAATTTCAAACTCCATTTTCTTTACAATTTTGAATAGCTTTTAGGCCATACTTTAAGCTCACATAAGCCCCTAGTCCTTAGTTTCTATTTGAAAGCTTAAAATTAAGCTTGAAAAGCCCATCATAGGCTATTTAGCTATAAAGCTCCCCTGGTGCAAAAAGCTAAACTCTCAGCCCTTTTAAACTGCTTATTTGCTTTCCATTTTCTTAGTTTCTAGCTTTTTTAGAAAGCTCTTAGGCTGAGCTTTAAGCTTGTTCAAGCTTAGCCATTGAGACCCACTCTAAGGGCTTAAAAATAAGCCCCAAAGGTGGCCCTCAAGGCTGTTTAGCCTGCAGTTTAGGCTTTTTAGCTTATTTGCCTATTTGGTCTTTTTTGACTGTTTTATTAGCTTAAGTTATGTTCATATCTGCTTATTAGGTAGGTTTCAGCTTATCTTAGCTTATTTCAGTCCAAAGTTTAGCTTGTTAAAGTTCCTTATTAGCTTAAGCTACTTCTGGCAGTATTAACTTTCAAGTTAATACTGCTGTTTTCAAATTGGTTTTTCTAGCTTATTAGTTGTTCAAAATAATTATAGTTTGCTTTTTCTTATAGCTTTTTATGCCCTCTTTTCATTTTTTTAGCTTATAGGTTCATTAGAGTCCATCTATGGCTTAAAAATAAGCCCAAAGTTCCCCCCTGTGTCTGTTTTATAACCATTTTGTGTCGGTAGCTTATTAAGCTTTTCTAAGCTTAATTTTCATTCATTTTTGCTTATT
>BQNB010009014.1:37817-88088 GCA_026074375.1 Tanacetum coccineum
CGAGCTCGAGCTTTTATCGAGCTTTTCGAGCTTTCATGTACATAAATATTTTTGTTATACATATTTATATAAACATCGTAAATATAATGTGAATATGTGTATAAAAATATTTATTGTAGAAGGATATTTAAACCCTAATGCTCAAATGTTTTGTATAAATTATCTACTAATGAGTATATCACATATTTATTGAGCTTATTGATAAGTTTGGCTATCGAAAACAACATATATGAATAAATTCAAGCTTTTCGAGCCAAGCTCGAGCTTTATTCGAATATTATTCGAGCCGAGCTCAAGCTTTGATGATTAAGGCTTGTCAAGCTATCGAGCCGAGCTCGAGCCTAAGTTGTGATTTTCGACAAGCCCTGTCAAGCTCGAGCTCGGCTTAGCTTGATTGCAGCCCTAGTTTTTTCTAATCTTCAGCAGCAGCACAAACTTGAACTAGCAACATTAAGTTGTAGAAGCCTCTAATTCCCAACACCCATAACTTGGCTAGGCAACCTATTAGGTATGCAACTATGACAAACTTACGTTTCCTCAGAACCTCGAGATCTTATCTGAGCCAACCGATCCTTTCTTGGAGGCATCGCTATTTTACCGTTTCTTGACAATGTATAATGTCAGGCAATGGTGATAACGGCAATCCGAGTCTTATATGTATTTGTTTCCTATTCTTGAGAGCTTATCAGCGCCTATAACATAAGATGAGATGCCATACGCGTGGATAAGCTGCTCAAGAATAAGAACATGCAACAACGGTTTGGCTTTCAATGACAGTCTCTATCTAAGCATGTCTCGGATTACTGTTCCACAGTAGAAACAACGTACGCTTACTGTTTTGAATATTCACCAAGTGCGTCGTTTTCTGTTTATTTTTTCTTTTTTTCCCATTTATTACCTCCTACGGGACTTTTCGTCATAAGTTGACTACTAAAGTCTAATAAAAATGTTCTTAATGACAACTACTACTTAAGCACTATGCAGGGTCCGTTGTTTCTATTAACCCTCAGCATGCGACAAAGATGTCGTTTCATGCTTCGCGTCGATAACATGCAACAAAGATGTCGTTTCATGCTCCACGTTGATAGACGTATCCGACCTTACGTAATACTTATAGTCGTGGTTATTTTATAATGATGACCATCGACGGTAACAACCATTAACGGATGTGTGTTTTGATACGTTGTATTTGTGTTGCACCGACAATGAAAAGAAGAAATCGTGCCACTAAATAGTGTCGCCATCTCTTCTTCCAATTTCCTTGATACAAAACATAAATACATTTATGACTGTTACCACTCCTGCCACCTCAAATCGAGATGCACAAAATTTTAAAAAGCAAAAACAGTCATTGGCACACATTAGTACGTTACGTTGTTGATAGGTTGTTGGCCAAAATGGCTTTGCTCAATTGATTAGCAAGGAAGAATTAGTCCAGCACCCCGCAGCAAAACGGGGGCTGAAATCGGTATTCCATAAGTGAAATGTTACTCACCTCAATTTCAGGCCGAACACACCCAAAAGACCGAGTTTTAAACTCTTCACCCCCCTTCATTCCCAAAAACAATAATTTTAACTACTTTTCAAAAAATTAAAAAAAAAAACTTTTTGAAACCCTAATTTTTAGAAATTTGATTTGTGTTGAGTAAGAGGCATGGATATACGGTTTCCGCATTCGCCGTGCGAAGTTGCGAAAGTGCGCGTGGTTCAATTTGGAATCCTCAGTCCCGATGAAATTGTAATAATTATTTACAGTTTTTGTTATTTGCTATAGTTAAGGGGTGTTTGTTTCGGCTTGTATGTCGGCTTATGAGTCTCAAAAATTGAGGTTTGTGAAATGTAAGCTGAAACCAAATAAGCTCATAAGCCCACATATAAGCCTAAACAAATACCCCCTTAGCATGTTTATGTAATTGCTAGGGCTGTAAACTGCTCGTTCATGTTCGTTCTTTAATTTTTTAACAACAGATACACAAATGAACAGATGCTGTTGCTGAATGTTCTATTTGTTCGTTTACAGCCCTAGTAATTGAGCGAACACGGAGTAAATGAATTTTTTGTTATATTTGTTTAAAGCTTAAACAAATGAGTTTTTGTGTTTGTATTTGTTTCGTTAATTTAAAGAAGCTGAATGAAAGAATATAAAGGAATGGATGTCGTGTTGAATGTTTCGCTGAATGTTGCCTTAGTAATAAAGTTAAGTGCGACCAGATGTAACTGATATAGCTGTAAACAAAACGAACAAGAATGTGGTTTTCACAATCGAATGGACACAAAATGGATTTTTGTGTTCGCTTTCGGACGTTAAGAAAATTAGCTTGTTGGTGTTCGTTTATGTTTGTTCATTGCTCGGTACGTGTACGGCCCTATTAATTGAGTTAACGGGATCCGGCAAAATGTTTTTTTCATTTATGTTTCTTCATTAAGATGTTGTGATACTGGATCCATCTTAAGCAACTTATCAGTTACTAATTTTTTAATGAAGTCTGCAACTTAGCATGTCATTTACTATGGGTGGTTGACGGGCGAATAATAGGTTTATCAAATGAGCAAATTTTCAGGGCGGGTTAGGTTTACTAGCCAACGCTTTTCTTTATAAAACTATTCATATGGTCGTTGTAAACACTATGCTTTGGATGACTGTTGTGAAATAAAGGAATCATTTGTAGTATTTCGACACAAATAGTAGTAGTTGAAATATATCTAAATGATATTTTTTTTCTAACTTTCGGATTTCTTTTATTTGCTGTAATTTTTTATGGAACCAAGGTGTTCTTCTCATTGTATCCACCTTATAAGCTCCCAAAGCTTGTAAATAATTAAGATGCCGAATAAACGAATATAAAAGAACGAATTTTGTCTTGAATGTTTTACAAATTGTATCGTGGTGGCTTATTATTGTTTTTTTAATGTTGTTGCAGAGACAGATGTCGGTTGTGCATATAGAACATGGTGAAACCACAGAACGAGGGAAACCGAAGGTAGCCAAACTTAGTGACCCGAGGCTTAGGACGATTGATAGGAAGATGAAATGTGAGACGTTTATGGCGAATGTGGCTGAGTGTTAGGGTCATTTCGGACATCTTGAGCTTGCCAAACCTATGTCTCATATTGGATTTTTGAAGACCGTGCTCAGTATTATGTGATGCGTGTGCTTCAATTGCTCCAAGATCATTGCAGATGAGGTAATATATATATGGATGTGCAGCACTTTGATGTTCAGTTGTTTCCACAATTGAAACATCAGTTCTATTATATTCTTTGTATGTAAAGTTTTGAATTTATACTAAAACTGAAACACGAGTTCTGTTATAATCTGTTGGGTTATGTCGCTATAGAGTACAGTGATTTGCTTTTGATCGACTTGCTTGTATTGATATACTGTGAGATATATATGAACACAGGGACTTAACTTGAGTGCTAGTTTATAGGGAATTCAGTATCTATAGGTTATAGGGGACAGTGAAATTAGTTGCGGAAATGTTGATAGTTGAGCATGATCTAGCTTTAGCTCAACGCTAAGGAAACATATATTAAAAGCTAAGCGCTGAGCGCTGCGTACATGACTATATCTGGCATCTTTCATATTTATTAAATAACTTACTGAGAAAAATGATTTTAGTAATAATATATTTGGCCGTTTATTCCATACAAAAAATTCTACTTCCATATTAGACTTGTTGCAATCATGTATAATTTACCCATACCATGTGGATTTTAAAATCGTGGAATATATATTTTGTATTGAATCTGTGCATTATCTTTGATACTTACTATGATGCGTTACTCTTTCTTTAGCTAACTTTTAAATTTCTAAGTCATTTATGCAAGCTTGTCTTGCACATAACAAAATTTCTTTACATGTCTGATCATTCAGTCTGCTAATCTGCTTTTTCAGGAGGACCATAAATTCAACCAAGCTCGGAAAATAAGAAACCCAAAAAACAGACTAAAGAAGATTTTAGATGCTTGCAAGAGCAAAAGTAAATGTGTAGGTGGTGATGAAATCGTTTCCCGAAACCAGGACGGCGATGAACCATTAAAGAAGAGCCGAGGGGGCTGTGGGGCCCAGCAGCCGAAGATTACCATTGAAGGTATGAAAATGGTTGCAGAACAGCTTCCTGAGCAGGCTGAAAGAAAGCAGCAGCTTTCTGCAGAAAGAGTATGATCCTGGATCTCCTCGCAAAATCATTATAAATGTTCACCTGTTGTGTTTCTTTCTTTCAATTGCTAATAATCGTCGACTTTCTCCAGGTTTTGAGTGTATTAAAGTGGATAAGTGATGAAGATTGCTTGTTGTTGGGGTTGAACCCCAAATATGCTCGTCTTGATTGGATGGTCCCTCCCCTTTCTTCCTCTCCCCCCCCCCCTTTCCTTCTATCCTCCTCCCCCCTTCTCCCCCTGCCATTACCACCCCCTCCATTAGACCATTTTTGTGATGTGATACATCCGCTCGGAGTGAGGCAAGTTTCTCGATTTTGTTGTTTAGACGTGTTCATCTGTGCTGCCCTCATGCTTTAACACGCCTCCCAAAAAAATGAAAAAGAAAACATATTAAATTTTGAGCATATGGAAGGAATAAAGGAATGGTTTGTTATGTATGTGTCCGCATTTTGTGCTAATGTACAGTATAAATGACAAAATGGGTGGGTCGATCAGGTTGGGTAAAATGTTGAAGCACATTATATTCTGAAGTGGGCTCTAAATTAGTCGGACTAGGTTGACCCAAAATCTTGCAAGTTATTTGAGTGTTGCATGTGTTGACAGAAGTTTTCATTACAAATTTATTTCTTCATTCTTGAAACATAGTGCTTATTAGAAAATTTTACTTTGCTCGACTTTTGACCTGTTTAGCCTGTTTCTGTTTTAGCTATTTTTTCTTACCCATTTCACCCTGTAGAGCTGGAACATAATTTGAATAAAACTATCACTAAGTCATCAACCGGTCACTTTCTAAGCTTCATCTTAAAAAGTAGAAGCGCTCAACTTTATGAGCTTCATCTCACTATGTTCTATTAATTTCTAAAACAGGAGGACTTAACTCATCAACTGGCTATGATAATAAGACACAATGAGAAATTGAGAAGGCAATAAAGGAATGGAGCTCCTGCTCACATTATCTCTGAATTTGCCCAGTTGTTGCAGTTCCATGTTGCTACTTATTTTGACAATGAGCTCCCGGGTCAGCCAAGGGTAGACATATGCTTCCATTCATTACAATTTACAAAATTAGTGCACTAATTTGAGGTCAAGAATGATTTGGGCAATATTGTTAAGCTTTGAGATAAAAAAATAGATCTAATATTGTTGCTTTGTATATGTTGTTTTGACTGCAAGTGTACTGTGTTGCACTCCTCAATAACAACAGAAACCATCTGTGCTGCATTAGAAGGTGTTAGCGAGAGCTACCTGTTTATACCTTAAAATGTTGTTTGAACGTAAAGTATTAACATTAAATGTCTCTTTATCCAGGGAGGAACCTGAAGAATCTGCAGAATTTACAGGAAGGAAGCAAATGACAGTTTTACCATATTGTGGTTTTCCAGCAAGGTATTGCGTGCAAGTTTAGTAATTTTTTCTTTTGTACATTTTCGGGCAGTAACAACATAAAGTGCATGGTGTATCAACAAGATTCAAAGATTGTGTGTTATAAGAAGGCTGTCTTGGTAACCATGTTTTTAGTCTTTATTCATGTTGAAATGTTGTATTTCTGTAATAACATGGTAGACAAATGGATACAATTGTTGGTATGTTATGGGTATCGATTATATTCTCTTTTATGTTTGGATTAATTTGAGTTGCATTAACAAGTTAAGAATTTTAGTTTTCCGTTTTGCTAAAAGGAAAAGGGTGCCAAGAACCTGGGTATTTTGTGGTTGTGGGTAGCTTGTGGATGGTGACGACTTTTTGGTCACCAATCAACCGAAATAGTGACCACCATTTGGTCTCTGACAGATCGGTGACGAGGATATTTGGTCACCGATGGTTTGAAGTTGTATTTACCCCCATCCAATCAGTGACGACTTTTTGGTCACTATTTGGTGACCATACTGCATTTGGTCTCTAATTGTAATTAGTGACGGACCTTTAGTGACCACTGGTGACCACCTATATTTGGTCACTAATCATGTTTGGTGACGAGATTAGTACTGTTTGTGACGAAAATTTCTCGTCACTAAAAGCACTTTTTCTTGTAGTGTTACGATCCTGATCTGACTTTACGATCTCGATCTTACAAAAACAAAAACGATCATGAGTAGGATCCCGATCTTGAAAACCTTGGTTCCAAAGAACAATTACATAGCAGAATTCCTTAATTGCTTTTATCACAATGAGAAAGATCAAATTTGATATTTCAAAGCAATTGCATGTGTATAACTTGGCATGAGACATGGATGCCATAATAATTGTGGGCTGCAGTGGTTATTATGTCATTTTACTTGACTGTGTATTTGTTGGATTTATGTGAAAGACTATAATAAAAAAAGACATTATTATTACAGTCGTATTTCCCAAAATATATAGATCCTGTAGGCTTTGTGGAATACGAAATATTTAATTAGAATCCGCATTCATATTTATTAAAACCTTTTGATCTTATGCTACCTGCTTTAAAGATGCGAGGACTACATTATTTGAAACTCAATATATTTCATCTATGAAGATATTACAACTAGAAAAATGATGTGACATGTGTTTGGAGGCAAAATTTGATTGAGAGAGGGTCAAAATGGACAAAATAAGTTTTCAATTGCTACTAGAAATCATGCCAGTCCCAACGACCGTTGGTAAACACCAATTCTAGTTAGTAAAAGGTGTTACCAACGAACCAAGGTTGTGGTAAAAAGACTTGTCGCTAAATAAATATTATCAGCGACATTCTTTCAACGTTGGTAAATTATGAAACTAATATCTATGTTGTTTCTAGATTACATAAACATGCTAAGTCGTTGGTAAATATAAAATATCAACAAACTATTGTGAGTTAGTAGTATTAAAAAATTGCATCAATAAGAATTATTGGTAAAAAAAACTATTATCATTAATTTTACGGACCAAATGAGATACGTCGCCGCCATGATCGATTCAATCATAATTTCGCCGAGGTGATTTCTCCAATCCTATTAATCATCATTCATTGAATAGCGTTTGATTATTGTTTGTGTAATTCTTGGTCCTGTGAGTCTCAACCTTAATTATCCTCTATTCGATTCGACATGATTTTAGGATTTGTTTCGGCGTGTTTTTGTTTACTCGTTTAGTCGATCTCCCTTCAATCCAAAGTAGTATTATCCTTGGTATTATAGGCCCCAAAAGATCCGTGGAAGATGAGGTTATGCGTATTTCAACGTCGGTGTTTGTCACGAATTTCCCTGAGCAATCAGGGGCTAAGGAACTGTGGAATGCTTGCAAACAATACGGGCAAGTGGTGGACGCCTTTATTCCCAACAGGAGATCGAAATTAGGTAAGAGATTTGGCTTTGTTCGCTTTATTAAAGTGTTTGACGCGGACCGTTTGGTGAACAATTTATGCACTGTGTGGATTGGTAGCCATAGACTCCACGCGAATATTGTCAGATTCCAGAGACCATTGGGGCAAAATAGGAGTATGAATTTTGGAAATGTAGTTGAAAAATAGAGAAACACGGTTGAAGTTTCAAGTAATAATGGTAGGAATGTGAAATCTAATTCTTACGTGCATGCTGTTAGGGGTTCTACTCAAGGTAATATGGATAATAATGATATACCAGTGATGGTCCTTGACGAGGAATATGTTAATCAAGAGGATTATTCATGTTGCTTAAACGAAAAAGTAAAAGATTTTGAAGCCTTAATGAATTTGAAGACAATTTTGGGTAATGAAGGATTCAATGATGTTGCTATTAGATACTTGGGAGGAATGTGGGTAATGTTGAAGTTTAAATCAACGGATGACAAGGATAAGTTCAAGTCCGGGGTAGGGATTGGTTCATTGTTTTCAATGATCATTCAAACCTCGCATGACGTCATTGTTGATGGGCGATTTGCTTGGGTGGAGGTCGAGGGGATTCCTCTAAAAGTTTGGTCTGTGAACACTTTCAAAAAAATTGCGTCTAAATGGGGGTCTTTTTTGAGCGCTGATAATTCGGAGGAGGATTGTTACCATAGCAAAAGATTGTGTATCCTTACGGCAGCCAAAGATAACATAATGGAGACTATCAAGATTACTTTCAAAGGTAAACCATTTTGGTTGCGAGTTAAAGAAGTTCCGGGATGGTATCCGGACTTTGACGAGCAAGGCGACGAGGAAAGTGAATCTGAGGACAAAAACGATGGAACGGAACAAAAAGTGGACATAGTTGATAGTGATGAAGAGTCCCTAAACGTTAATGAGGACAATGAAGTTCCAGAAACAATCTACGAAGATGGGAAGGAAAAATCTATAGGGGTTGAAGAGTCTTTTGGTAATCCTGGAAAACATTCAGAGGATCCTTTCAATATTTATTCGTTACTTGAGAAGAAAAATGGGGAGAATAAGTTAGATCCTAGCAAAAGTGAGAGTTTGAAATTCCCACCTGGATTTACTCCAAGTATGGAAGAAGAAGCCGTGCTCAATAGGGGTAACAAGGAGAACTACAGGGATAGATCCAATGGTGTGGAAAGTGAACAGTGGGACGATAATCAGGAAGGGTTTGAATATTCAAATGTGAAGAAAAAAGGCACGGAATCGGCAGGGTCTGGTAGTATAAAAAAGGTTGGTTCTATGCATACTGGAGGATCTTTGTTAAATGTAATGGACGAATTGATAAAGGTAGGACAAACGATGGGATATAAAATGGATGGGTGTATGAAAAACATTGAAGAGATAGTTGAATCGCAAGGAGTTAATGATGCTTTCTGATGAATATGTTGTCTTTAAATGTTCAAGGCCTTGCCCAAAAGGCTAAAAAAGATTAGGTCAAGGAGTTATGTGTTGCAAATAAGGTAACTTTTCTCACTTTACAGGAAAATAAAATGGAGTCCATTGAATTGTTTGATGTCAAGAGATGTTGGGGAAATTTCACTTTTGATTATGTGCATAGTAATTCGGTTGGTAATTCGGGCGGAATATTGTGTGTGTGGGATACTAATTCGTTTAAGAAAATCAATGTTACGATCTCGGATTATTTTGTAATGATTAGGGGGGATTGGGTTAGTAATGGTAATTCGCTTCTAATCATTTCGGTGTACGCTCCTCAAGATTTATCAGAAAAGAAGATGCTATGGGACTATTTAGGTCATGTGATTGATAGTTGGAAAGGCGAAGTAATAATAATGGGGGACTTTAACGAGGTTCGTTATAAAAACGAAAGATTCGGATCCAATTTTAATGTTCAAGGGGCGAATGCTTTCAATTCGTTTATTGGAAAGGCGGGTTTAGAAGAGGTCCCATTAGGAGGATGTACTTTTACGTGGTGTCATAAATTGGCATCCAAGATGAGCAAACTCGATCGGTTCCTGATTTCCGAAAATCTTTTAAGCTCTTGTCCTAATATATCTGCGATTACTTTGGATAGATTTCTATCCGATCATCGCCCAATCCTTCTTCGTGAGTCATCGTTTGATTATGGGCCTACTCCATTACTGGTTAGAAGTGGATGGGTTTGAGAAGATGGTAACGGATACTTGGCAGGAAACTTTAGATGTTAGGCCTAATAATATGATAAGCTTGATGCATAAACTTAAGAACCTTAAAAAGAAGATTCGTGCTTGGAATGGTGCGAGACAAAGTGCTAGAAGCAGTAAACTTCCGTTACTAAGTGAACTTGCTGATGTAGATCAGATTATTGATAGAGGAAATGCTCTGGTTGAGATCATTAATAAGAGATTGGAGATTATTAAGTCTATCCAAGAGCTGAACAAACATATATCGATGGAAATTGTGCAAAAAGCAAAAATAAATTAGGCGATTGAAGGAGATGAGAACTCGAAATATTATCACGGTATTCTTAATAAACAAAGAAGTCATTTGGCTATTCGTGGGGTTTTGGTATCTGGTATTTGGATCGAAAATCCCAATCTAGTAAAGAATGAATTCCTTAATCACTTCAAGAATAGATTCGAGAGTCCAAAGAAGATTCGGCCAATTATTACTATGGATTTTCCGCGTCATCTAAATAGTACTCAACAAATAGATATGGAAGCTGATGTGACGAATGAAGAAATAAAAAAGGCGGTTTGGGATTGTGGGAGTGATAAGTCGCCAGGGCCAGATGGTTTTTCTATTGGGTTTTACAGGTATTTCTGGAACATAATCGAAAAAGATGTTGTGGCAGCGGTGAAACATTTTTTCCAATTCGGTATCATTCTTAAAGGATGTAACTCATCCTGCATTGCCTTGATTCCAAAGATTCCAGACGCAAAAATGGTTAAGGATTTTCGTCCGATAAGTTTAATTGGAAGCTTATATAAAATTATTGCTAAGATTTTGGCAAATCGGTTGGTGACGGTTTTAGGGGATCTTGTTAATGAGGTTCAATCAGCTTTTGTGGCGGACCGTCAAATTCTAGATGGACCGTTTATTCTCAATGAAATCCTACAATGGTGTAAGTTGAAGAAAAAACAATCATGATAGACTTTGAGAAAGCTTTTTCGATTCGGTGGGATTACTTAAATGATGTTTTTAAAAAGTTTGGTTTTGGAGATAGATGGTGCGGTTGGATCAGTGAATGTCTTCGGTCTTCTTGGGGATCGATTCTGGTGAATGGTAGTCCTACGGAAGAGTTCCAATTCTTTAAGGGGCTTAAACAAGGTGATCCTCTTTCTCCATTTTTATTTATTTTGTTGAGATGAAATTATTGAAAGATCTTTGAAGCAATGATCAATACAAAGACTATGCGGAAACTAGTCTTTATATCTTATAAGAACAAGTAAACAAAACAAGCCTCAATATATTAATACGATCACTCTAAAATAGTGATGGGGTTTTACAACCTTGAAGCTACAAGAGAATGTATATGAGAGAGATATGTGTTTGTGGATGTGAGAGATGATGTCCATTTCTCTACACCCTAGGACCTCCTTTTATAGACCAAGGAGTCCTAGAAGGTTACAATACAATTAATACTCTCTTAAGTATTATACATCAATACTTTTAATGCTTTCCATAATAAACATTATAATCAACATTAACTGTCTCTTAATTCTTTTTAATGCTTTCCATAATAAACATTGTAATCAGCATTAATTGTCTCTTAATTCTTTTTAATTTCAGTCTTCTGTTTGACTAATCAGCATTAACTTCAGTCTTCAGTCAATTAGCATTAACTTCAGTCTTTTGTTTGACTAATCAGCATTAACTTTAGTCTTCAGTCAATTAGCATTAACTTTAGTCTTCTGTTTGACTAAATTATGCTTGGCAGTACAAAGTATGAAGACTTTAATTCCCAACATATTTTGATCATGGAAAGTCTTCATCTTTCATTTCAGAATTTGGTGGAAGCTGGTATGTTTAAAGGCATTGCTTTAGATCCATCGACGATTATTTCCCATATGTTTTATGCGGATGACGCGGTTTTTGTGGGTCAATGGGATAATTCGAATATTAATACTGTTATATATGCTTTAAAATGTTTCGAAAAGGCTTCGGGTTTATGTATTAACATGAGCAAGAGTAAGATTATGGGTATTGCAGTAAATGATGAAAAGGTGAACCAAGTTGCTTACAGAATTGGTTGTGGAATTATTAATGTGCCTTTTACTTATCTAGGTTCGAAAGTAGGGGGATGTATGTCCCGTTCTCAAGCATGGTCCGAGGTTGTGGATAAAATAAATGCTCGTCTTTCGAAGTGGAAAATGAAGACTTTATCAATTGGTGGTAGATTAACTCTTCTCAAATCCGTGTTAGGGTCAATGTCGATTTATCATATGTCTATTTTTAAGGTTCCTTTGGGTGTGCTTCGCGTGATGGAATCTATTCCGAGCAGATTTTTTAATGGGGTTAATAAGGATAGCAAAAAAGCGGTATGGATGAATTGGAACAAAGTTTTGGCGGCCAAAGACAAAGGTGGTCTCGGGGTTTCTAGCTTATATGCTCTAAATAGAGCTCTTCTCTTCAAGTGGGTGTGGAGGTTCACTACTCATAAATCATCTTTATGGGCTAGGGTAATTACCGCTATTCATGAAGTTGACGGGAATATAGGTCAACAATCAAAGAAATTTAGGTACAAATCTTTGTGGAGGGACATTATTTACGGTATGGAAGATATTAAAAAACATGGAGCTGATTTATACTCCTTTATGCAAAAAAAGATTGGCAACGGTTCGGACACAAGTTTTTGGGAGGATACTTGGAATGGTTCTATACCGCTCAATCTAAGGTATCCTAGATTATTTGCGTTGGAGACAGACAAACAGATAAAAGTAGCAGACAAACTTAATCATCCCAGTATGTTTTTTCTTTTCGCCAGGAGCCTAGAAGTGGCGTGGAGGCCTATCAACTTGGTGAGTTATCGAATCATCTGGAAGGTTTAGTTCTGGGGGTTTCTTCGGATAGGTGGTACTGGTCGTTGGAAGGAGCAGGCGAGTTCTCGGTTGCGTCTGTTATAAAATTGATCGAAGACATTAGATTACCGGAAGTGTCCTCACAATCTCGATGGATAAAAGCGGTGCCCATCAAGGTGAATGTTCTAGCTTGGAAGGTGAGGCTAGACGGTTTACCTTCCCGTCTTAACATCTCAAGGAGAGGTATATATATTCCTTCTATTTTGTGTCCTATATGCGATTGTGAGGTTGAATATGTGAGTCATGTGTTCTTTAAATGTCACGTTGCTAATGATATCTTCAAAAAGATTTGTCGTTGGTGGAATGTGGAGTTTGTGGATATCAAGACATATGATGATTGGATTTAGTGGTTTTTGAATCTCAAGCTTCATGGCAAGATAAAAAATTTGTTGGAAGGCGTCTGTTATGGTTTATGGTGGCATCTTTGGTCGTTTAGAAACAAATGTATTTTTGGCTCGGATATCCCTTCAAAGGAGAAGATCTTTGACGACGTAGTGTTGAGTGCTTTTTTCTGGATTCGGTACCGTTGTAAAGTCACTTTTAGTTGGGTTGATTGGTTGAAAAATCCTTATCTTGTGTATTTGTAATTCCTAGCGCCATGCTAGTTTTCTAATAAAATCGCCGTTCAAAAAAAAAAATTTACGGACCATTTACAACTATTTAATTACTAGTATTTTTTTCACTTATATATATCTTTTATATAATAAAAGAATTCATCATTTGGGAGATTTCATGGCAAAACAATCTTATATAAAAAAATTGGGTCAATCAGGTCGATTGATTTTGACACGTGTAAAAAATCGTGCAATCTAATTGGTTAAAAAAGTCAAAATTAAATCCAATTCTGTTAAAATTAAAATTTTGATGGAGGAATTTGGTGGAGAAAAAAACACAAAAATATATGTATCAAATTTATGAAAACAAAAACATAAAAAAAGAAGAGGTCATTAATAAAAATTTAGTTGTTGAATTTTAAATAAATTATATGAAGTTTAGTGTAAGTTTAGTTTTCATCATTTTTAATAACTTCAAAAAATAAAGAAATAACCTTTAGAATTTAATTTATTCCCCTAGACTTTATATTGCAAATATATAACATATATATTGCTTTAAAAATATAACATATATACGCACAAGATTATTAATATCAAAATGAAAACACATATTAATGTGTATGTAAATAAATACCCGATATTATACGTATTTGAACAACTCATTTTTTTCCTCTTTATGAGTTTAAGTAAGAATACCTGATTTTTTTTACTATATGCGTTCAATAAGAATTCATTGTTATTCTATTTTATAAGTTTATCTCATGCGTACACGAGTTTGAATATTAAATACGGGTAAATTAATACTAACATGAATATAAATATCAAATGTGAGCACGATTTACTATGATATGAAAACAAATATATGCGATTGTACGTATAACAACGACTAATGTAATTCTTATTTAAAGTTTATATCAGGATATCTAGAAAAACCCATTTTAAAAAAACTTTATATTTTAACTTCATCAATGTTAATCATGTGTTATTAAATTCATATATTGTGTACAACATGATATCAATAGTTAAATTTAAACAACAACCTCAACATGCATGTCACTTAAACAAAGTTAAGTCTTTCATCCAACAAAAATATTTTACAAAATATAAATCGATATTAATATGTAATGAATTTTTTTACGTAAAAACTAAAATTCTAAACACGAGTAATTTTTTATATGTTACAATACTAAACTAAAATTTTAAAATAAATTTGATTCATGTGTAAACCCATGCGTGATATCAATAGTTATCATGTGTTATTAAATTCATATATTATGTACAACATGATATCAATAGTTAAATTTAAACAACAACCTCAACATGCATGTCACTTAAACAAAGTTAAGTCTTTCATCCAACAAAAATCTTTTACAAAATATAAATCGATATTAATACGTAATGAATTTTTTTACGTAAAAACTAAAATTCTAAACATGAGCAATTTTTTATATGTTACAATACTAAACTAAAATTTTAAAATAGATTTGATTCATGTGTAAACCCGTGCGTGCACAAAACTTATATCTAGTGCATATATAAATAATGAGAAGTGATTTGCACAATCTTGTTTTTTATTGGAACAATCTATATTATGCTTTAAGTGATTGTACAGAATTGACAGTTTGTTTTATCTGCTTGTACCGTGAGTGTGCAAATCAATTGATTAAGTGTGCTAATCACTTTCAATAAATAATACAGTAATAAACAAAATACACATTTATTTATATAAACCTCCCAAATTCAAGTCAAATATAGCAATCCAATAATCTCCAACTTAGAGTAATATGTTGGATTTTATGATCTAATTAACCCTTAATTAACACGAGTACGCAGCAAAATAATAAATCACGTATAGAATAAGTAATTAACAAAGAGATCAAGAATCGCGTACCTTTTAGCAATAAACGAACATCGTTCTTGAATATACGCGTATGTATAAATCTTATACGCGAAACCACTGAAGATTTAAAATAAGATCTCTCTACTTTAACACACACAATACATTCTTAGCAAACAATTAAGTATGCTAGTACTAGTAGTGATAAAGCAAACCAAATGCCTTCGAATCTTGAATCAATCAACACGAAAACCCTTAAGGGTTGTTTGGTTTCGGTCGAACAAGAAACCCGAAACCCTTGGGGTTTTTGTTTCGTCTAATCGCACAAAGAGGGAGAGAGGGGAGAGATTTTAGGGATTATAATTTTCAAGTGATGCAAATAATGATCCCTAACCCCTCTTTATATAGGTGAATAACCTGGCTTGCAAGTTAGGCAATTCCACTTCCTCTTGGAGATTAGGAAACAAATTGGCTAAGGCAAAAAGGAAATAATTCTCACACTTTCCTTTTCTCCATAATCGCATATTAGTCCTTATAGGTTTACCACTAACTAATATATTACACCTAATATATTAACTATAATTGTTTTATGTATTAACGCGTGCTTCCCCATAGGCTCGAATAAAATTCCTGTACATATATTATTTTACGTGTACACATTCCAACAACTCTCACTTGGACATGTACCAAATAATATAATAACATTGGTAAACATCTAGAAATACACCAATGCTCTCAGGAATATCTGAGTGTGGTTTCATAAAGTCACGGTTAAATGATTTATGCATTTACAATCCTTTGTTTTAAACACCATGTTAAAAATGGATATGGATCAAGGTCATTCCATTATTTAACGATTCTGTTTCTCATATATGTAATTAATCAAGATTACCAAAAATCATTGAGACATATCTACATGTGTTTTTGGGTGCGGCCACACATACATCTGATTAATCCTATGAGTGGCCTAGTGGCATCATTCTTTGACAATTGAAGGAACAAATTATTTGTTGACTACAAGTGTCAAGTCATATGCTTTACAATCACTTCTAAAAATAGTCCTTATTAGCTACCTTATTCAGGATAACTTAAACTAAATCAAGAAGGATTATCCACACATGCAAGACTTACATGCATCTCAAGTCTAAGGATTTAGTAAATGAAATCACTTACAAGATTCACTTGATGACGCCGATCGATAAAGTGATAATATTGTTAGTTGGGGAAGTTCGATATGCATCTTATGAATATCATGTGAGTTTGGCGGATACATCCTTTAATATCCAAAAATATCACCAATCACTCAGATTTGTCTTTGTTCAACAATATTATTATATTGTTGATCGACAATGGACTTATTTAGAATAATAAATATTATGCATGGATTAAACATGCAAACATAGGACACAATTTATATTAAATATAACAACATACCAAGTATCATTATCATTAAATAAAAATTGTCTTAACATCCCTTATTCAAATACTAAATAGATCAAATGCATGATAATTCTAGTTGACGAATAATGCGTCAAGATACGACAATCATACTTGTTGACAAGGCATAGATTTCATTAATTCCAACTAGCTTTGATCTTTCAGAATTTTGAGAATACTTATTTCAAGAATTCAATTAGTGAAGTTCTTGAATATCTATGATGATTATTTGTTCGTGTACATACAAATATCTTGATATTGACACACTATATCTCATAAGGTGCTTGATATCAGCTGTTGGAAACAATAATATTTTACAGCTTCCAAAAGTGTAAAGTATTCTTATTCTTTAATATATAATTCAACTATGCTCTCAGTTGAGTACAACTAGTCCACATGGTCGTCATCAAAGATGAAATCCTACCATGACTAGTATTGAGTGTCATCTCAATTACACTAGCATTAATGTATACAAACAACACCATGCTTTTATCTCAAATCCGTAAACAATGAATACTCTATTAATAATGTTTGGCATCTCATGAACTCCAAGTTCATTGGTTTATTTTAATTGCACAATAAATTGTTGCAATATATATACTTAGATTTTTCATTAGTATGGACAAATTTATAATCTAGGAATGAATTCCCAAATCCAAACATATTCTATTAAAATATTCAATTCAATGATTATCTAATAAATTTCGATTAAAGGAACCAACTGTGCTAGCTCAGTTGGACACAAAGGATAGCTTTGGGGAGGTTTCATTAGAGAGGTCTCAGGTTCGAGTCTCACTATGAACCTTCAGGGGCGGAAATAAATAAAAGCAGGAGTGGGGTAAAAATCCCCTAAGGCAAGGTTCGAGGCTTGCAGACTGCCCAATTAGATGTCAATGTATCCTCGAATCACTAACTACTAACTAGCTGTTCTAAAAAAATAATAATATTAATAAAAAAATTGATTAAAGGAAAATCCATTGAGGTGACAAGTGATAAAGGAGGAACAAGGCGAATGTGGCAATACTCTAACATCCTCTATCGATTTTAAACCTTTATTTTAATCATTCTCCACTAATGTTCTTCAAACTAATTTATTAGTTTAAGATCTAACGTGGGTCGGTGGATTCAATAAATTGTTTATATTTCTATTGGTTAATTGCTTATCATGGGTTAGTTATCTAGGGTTTTGATTCTTTTATTCACTTTGACTGGTGATCGACTTGGTTTTTTTTGAAAGGCAACAATTAAATACCATAAAAAACAAAAATACAATACACGACATCTCTTCTTAATTAACAAGCTACTTAAAAGAGGAAGAGACCCAAAAATAGAACATGAAAATACAAAGGAATCACTGCAAAACCTCACAAGAAATACTCACTACAGTCCCATAAGCCTACAAAAAGTAAAGCAACAAACATTGAAAAGCAAGAACACCCACCTGAGAAAATAAACCCAAATAAGCCACTGCCAACAATGTTAATGAAGACAAAAACCAAACAGAATTAACCGAAGTAGTAGATACCTCGAAACATCATACATCAGTACCGAGCATTTGCTGACAGAAATCTCGCTGAAATCGAAAGAACCATAACCAGAATACATCACAAGTCTCTTGGTTTATTCGTTTCGTTTACTGTTCATTATCAATTATTAAAGGCTAATTTATTAGGGTATATATTTAATTTGTTGGCTGCTTTCTTATGCTTTGTTCGTTGACTTTATGGTAGGTTTGGTTAGTTATTGTTGGATTTTGGCTTGGTAAGCGTTGGGTTTGAATGGAGCGTGATTTTTTAAGCCAAAAAGGGAGTGGGGAATGGAGAGGTGTTAAGGAGAAGCTAGTTTCGATGGAGGATAAGTCAGGTGAGGTTAGTAAGCATGTTAATGTGGCGTTGGGTAGTAATTCTGCTACTCGAACCCCTAATGTTCTGAATTCAGGTTTGGAATCGTTTCCAACCGTATATGAGGCGCATGGAATTCACTCTCCTGGTAGTATGAATGAAGAGTTCATGAATCACGCTGGTACTAAGGTGGGACCTACTCTGAATGGTAATACTCCTGGTATGTCTTCGTATACTAATGTTACTGGTGTACCGAGTAGGAATGCGTTAAATTTTTGCACTTTATTTACACCAGCGGGTAACGGGGTTGATGTGGTTGTTCCGGTAGAGTCTGTAAGAGCTATTAGTGAACGGTTTGCTAATACCGCATATGGTTTCTTTTTAGGAAAGCGGGTGGCTTATCCTGTTATTGCTAACTATGTTAGGAACACTTGGGGTAAATATGTTGTTGGGATAATTCAGAGCCCAGTAATCGCTGCATAGATTTAAACAGAAATTAGGCTAAGTATTGAAGAACCTCTGAGTGCTAGACTCAGAGGTAATGAAAGGACTCTCTAAGTGAAAAGCCTTAAAGAGCAACATCAGACGTATTCAAGTCAAAGAAATCATCAAGGAAGTCGAAGATTACTTGAAGACATACTCGTCAGCTGGGATGGATATCAGCTGGTATGTAGAAGGAATACGTTGAGGTTCTAAGGAGAGTCAGAGGTGGCAATACTCTGACTATTCTGTTACCCTTTGAAAAAGAACAAGCTGAGCTTAAGCTGTTCTCTGAAGCTTAGGCGGGAAACTTAATAACTCACAAAGGCGGGACAAAAGGTTATTTGAGTTAAAGCCTATACCAAGTACAAAGTTGGTAAAAGTAGTGAACAGTTGGCAGAACTGTTCACTAAAGTATGGGCGGGTAGTTTCCAAGAATGGACGTGCATTAAATACCTCGTACCTCGTCCACTAAATTCTTAACACGTTGCAACTACCCCCACTAAGGACTCAACCTCGTATTAGTATAAATAGAGAATGTTGTAATGAGTAAATGCTATCGATTTTATTGTTGTTGTTATTATATGCATTTACTCCTTTGTCGAACTTACATAGTAAACCTCTGATCCAATCAGCTGGCTATATAAGTTCGCTTGTAAACTTGATACTTTGTCGAGTTTACTTGTTCAAAGGGTAATCATACATTGTCATTCAACTTGTGCGATCCATAACACATTGTAATACATTGATTCTTATCAATAAAGCATTACACGATTGAAAAGTTATTACTTGTGTTGTTTACATTAGATAAGTGATATATTCTAGACGTGCAAATTGGGACTTTCAATTGTTATCAGAGTAGTGTCGATTCATAAATCTTTTAAGAAACTGTTCTTTGTTTTAAAAATAGAGATCCAATCATGTCTGGAACTGTACCACCACCATTTGAAACTAATACTGGTACAAGTATCCTTGGGTTTGTAAAACAAATATCTAAATGACTCTTCCGGATAACCAATGAAAAAACACTTTTCAGATCTGGCTTCTAGTTTGTCTTGAGCTTCTCGTCTAACGAAAACCTCACAACCCCAGATTTTGATGTGCCCAAGAGAAGGACGTTTTCCCTTCCACATCTTAAAAGGTGTCTTCGAGGCCTTCTTTATGGGTACAAGATTTAAGATATGGGCGGCTGTCTCAAATGCGTAACCCCATAAGCTTATTTGAAGTGTCACTCGACACATCATAGATCGAACCATGTATAACATGGTTCTATTTCTCCTCTCAGCAACACCATTTAGTTGTGGTGTTTTAGGAGGAGTTAATTGTGAAACTATACCACAGTTTTTAAGATGATCAAAAAACTCGATACTAAGGTATTCTCCTCCCCTATCAGATTAGAGTACCTTTATCTTTCTGCCCAGTTGGTTCTCTACTTCGTTTTGATACCTTTTGAATAATTCAAAGGTATCCGACTTATATTTAATCATATAAACATATCTATATCTACTGAAATCATCAGTAAAAGCAACGTAGTAGCGTTTTCCATCTTTTGTGGCTGATTGGAATGGTCTACACACATCCGTATATACTATGTCTAATAGTCCTTCACCTCTTTCACACGTTCCTATGAATGGTGATTTAGTCATCTTGTCCAATAAGTAAGATTCGCTTACATCATCCGATTTAAAGTCGAATGATTCCAGCACTCCATCCTTTTGGAGTTGGGCGATGTGTTTCTTGTTTACGTGCCAAAGACGAGAGTGCCACAATTCTGATTTATCAAGCTCATTAGACGAACCAACATTTAAAATCACATTGCCATTATTACTAATACATTCAACATTTCATATATACCTTTGCAAGGAGAAGCTTTGAACATAAAACAACCATTTGAATAAACCAAAATATTTCCATTCTCATTATCAAATGAAAATTGATAACCATCCTTAAACAAAGCATGAAATGAAATAATGTTTCTTGTCATTTTTGATGATAACATCAATTATTTAAATTTATCTAATGTTAATAGGGTTGACACGGTACCTTTGACTAATGACCATATCAATATCATGAGTACAACCAATGTATCTCAAAGTGTTATTGATGAGAATCTCCCTCAACTTCTTGATTCAAGAGGAGGTTCTCATGTCACAAATGTCCTTGCCTTTGACAAAGAGGATTTTACAAGTTGGAAAGTGAGGTTCTTGGTATTCCTTGATGGTCTTGAACCTTACCTTATAAAAACTTTGGAAGATGGACCCTTTATTCGTATGTCAAGTCTGTCCACTTCTGAAAATCCTTTGCCTAAACGTCAAAATCAATGGAAAAATGCTGAGAGTCGTCTTGCTAACCAAGATAAAAGATTAAAAAGTATCATTATATATTGTTTACCAAATGATGTTATGAAATTTGTCATTAAGTGCAAAACTGCAAAAGAGATATGGACTGATCTTATGTTAGCTCATGAGGGACCATCTGATACAAGAGATACTAAAATTTCTGCCTTGAGACTCAAGTTTAATGCTTTTAAATCACTTGAAGGTGAAAAAAATGGAACTTTCACAAGGCTGAAATGTTTGCTGAATGATCTTGAAAACAATGGTGTCTGTATTCCTCAAGCTGAAGTCAATGCTACGCTTGTTAATAGCCTGTCAAGAAAATAGCTGAGCATGAATCAAACCAAGAGGGCTAATAACTCTATCAAAAATGATAGCCTGGCAACTCTGTATGGCAAGTATAATTATAAGAAGGGTTTGATTGATCAAATCTATGAGTCAGAGACACAAAAATTTACCATTCAGGCCTCAAGCTTAAAAGCCTTGATATTTAACCATCAATTCAGGATAGTGACTCAGATGTTGAAGAAGATCAGAGGACCATCAACGAATTCATGGCTGACTTAAATGCTGAGTATCATGAAAGAGCTCTACTGGCAAACCAAAAGAGGTTCTATAAAAGGAATGGGAGGGTTGGATCAGCTAGGAAACCTTTGGACAAATCTAAAGAAACTTGTTTTTTTTAGGAAATGGTGAATTATTTTATTAAACATTGACTGCCTTTACAAGGAATTCAAAGACCACAATGGACATTCCCATTAGGCAATATAATAAGCTACCCAGAGCTATATTTTATGACTAAACATAAAAACAACTTTTCCATACAATTGAAGCATTCACCATTCTTCTAAGCTAGTATCTTTAACAATAGAATACTACCCTTAGGCAACCATGAAGAAGCCTTAGCATATGACTACATTTCCCGCTACAAACACCCTACCTGCATCAAGTTTAGCCCATACACAATCTGCAGAGGCTCTTGTAGAAGGCATCATCACATACTAAGTAAAACTTCTGTTCTATTGGGGCTGCTACATTTCCACCAAGGTGGCATCACTCAAGTGTAGCCAGTTGCCCAAGGAGACATCCTATATAGACTACATTTCCTGAACCACAAACCCTTCCATATCCAACTGCAGCAACCACCTCACAGTTGACCTATAGAACAATCCATACTCAGGCATCATCTAGCTGGTACTCCACCAATAAATCAAGAAACCTACCTTATGATAGCAAGCAGTCCTTTGACTACATAGTATCCACCTGTCATGATAGTGATTATACCAGCATCCACAATCAATCAAGATGGTCTTCTGTAGAAAGGTTCTCATTACTAAGATACAAGGCCATCTGAAAAAACCCATGGCATACTGCAAATTCTACAGCATCTAAACACTCCTTTATGAGCAAAAACTAAAATCAAGTATCAATTTTCCTTCTTGTAAACTTTACATTCCACACAGCTTCAGCTTGCAGAACATTTTTGCCATTCTTGACCTTTATTGAGACCATTTTGGCTCTTAAGTCTCCACACATGATATTAAAAAGCTCTTTTTATCCCTTTTATGGTTGTTAAACAATCTCAAATTCCTTTCTTTCCATATAAAGTACAATCCAGCTGCAAGACAAAGCTTCATGATAACACCACAAATACTTCTATTATCATTTCCTCTGCTCATTTCTTCTAATATTTTGTCCTACTTTTCTTCTTTTAGCTTCAGATTGGCAATACCACATACCATTTTCCAGAACTTTTAAGCATAATCACAACCAAAAAATAGATGATCATGAGAATCAGGCACCTTTTTGCATAGACCGCATTCAAAACTCTTGTTTGGGTACCACTTTATCAACTTATCTTGGGTGCGTAGCTTTTCCTTTGCAGCAAGCCATAAAATGAAAGTATGTTTAGGGATGTAGTTAGGATGCCAAACAAGATTACACCAGCAAACCTTCCCACTATTTCCTCTAACATCCTTCCATACAATATTTATAGAGAAATTTCTCTCAGTGCCATTATTGTCAATCCAAACTGCTTTATCAGGATTATTGTTAAGTCTCGGATTCTGAATATTAGCTAACCAGGGATATTTGACTAACCAAATTTGAGGCCATTTCCAACCATTTTCATTCAATACATCTTGGATAGTATCTTGATCTTTGAATCTAGCATAAAATATTTCTTTTTTACTGATCTTACTTGACAGAGATACCCCATTGTTCCAATTATCATGCCAAACACTAATGCTTTTGCCATCTCCAATTTTATGTTTTATATGACCACCAATCTATTCTCTAAAACCGAGAAGACACTTCCATCCCCAGCTATCTGTTTTGTCAACTGTTACATCTTAAAAACTTCTTTTCTTCAATTTCACTACATTGATCCATTTAACCCACAGAGACTCCTTTCTTGAGGCTATGTTTCATAGGTGTTTTACAAGCAGAGTTTTGTTCCATAATTCAAGAGATTTGAAACCTAACCCTCCCTGATCTTTACGCTTACACACATCCATCCAAGCCACTTTAGCTTTTCTTTTGCAGCTATCACCACTATTCCATAAGAATTTCTTAAAACATGTCTCAATCTACTTTATGACAGTCTTTATAAGAAGGAAAACAGACCCCTAATAAACTTGCATAGATCCTAGAACTGATGTAATCAATTGAGCTCTTCCTGCATATGACAAACTTTTGTTCTTCTAGTCATTAAGCTTTTGATTTATCCCAAGAAACCTGTTTTTCTTATGGGAAACTTGGTCATTTTCAAAAAGTTTGTTAATACAAATAATGTCTAAAAACAATATTTATATTTTTCAGCCTCTCAATGTTTTGAGAATAACAAAATGTGAAAACGTTTACGATAAAATTAAACTTTTATAAATTACTAATCATAAAATTCTATTTCTAGGATTAATCACTTAAGGTATGGATAAATAAATCATTAAACATGATTAGTGATCAAGAAAATATTTTTCTTAAACCTTACATTTCTACAAATGTGTTTTTATAAAAATATAAAAATAAAATATTTATTCATTAAAAGAAATGTTTTATTAAAAACATAAAATTTGAAATTTAAAATTTCCCCCCAAAATAAAAGGTTCTATAACAGATACAACCTTCACCACAAAAAGACAAAAAAGGGAGCGGAGTCTAGTGGCGGCCCCCTTTTAGGCCTGGCGGCCCCCTTATATATAAGGGACCACCGAGACTGCCACCAGCAACGGTCATTTTTTGTCCCTTATAAATACTGGGCCACCCCATCTGAAAAATAGAACCTCTTGCGACGAATTTTCTCAGATCTATTTTTCTCTCTTCTTCCTTTCTTTCTGAAACACATATCTTGATAACTAACATACCTTGATCTTGTTTCAAGTGTTTAATTCTTTCTTCCTCCATTCTTCTTCTTCTAATCAAGTGCAAGAGAAGAACAATCGTATTTTTCTATATACGAATTGTTATCACGTGATCTCTCTCTTCCTCCTCAAGATTACAAATCTTCATTATTAAATTAGATTGTGTGTAGATCCAAGTGTGTAAATTGTGTATTGGTGTGATTTGGATTGTGTGTCAATCCAAGGGTATATATATCTTGTGAGTGTGTAAAAACTTAGTGAAGTCTTAGATTGGTTCTAGCTAAGATTAGGACTCGACATCTAGCTTAGTGTCGGAAAAGAAAGTAAGCGACTAGTAAACGGGTTTCTCCGCCTAAAGGGAGCTTGTTGACATAGTGAAATCTCAAGTGGAGTACTCGGGGAGTGGAGTAGGAACGAAGAGGTGCTTCGTTGCTGAACCACTATAAATCTTGGTGTTTTGGTTTGATCGTTTCTTTCTTTATCCCTTTATATTATTATTGTTCATTTAGTTCATTACATTAGATAGTTTTTGTTGTGATTTATATTGTTGATTGATTGACATATAACTCGAATCAAACCGTTTTCTAAGCAAAGAATTTTGAACCGGTCAATTAATCTGTAAACTATTCAACCCCCCCTTCTAGTTTCTACAATTAGTATCAGGAGCAAGGTCACTCAAGAATTTTAAAATATATTGTATTTTAAAGCTTGGATCGATCTATGGATTCTGACAAATATCTAGAAGGGCAATCTATGCAAAGACCACCACTCTTTGAAAGCGATAGTTTTATTTATTGGAAAAATAGATTCGAGACATATGTTAAATCAAAAGATCTAGATCTTTGGCATGTTATTACCAATGGTGATTTTCAACCCATTATTCAAAATCCGGAAACCAAACTTGATGAGGTTGTCCCTTTTGAAAAACAAACTGATGATCTTAAAAGAAGGCTTGCGAAAAATAATGAAGCCAAAATGGTTATTTACAATGCTTTGCCAAGAAAAGAATATGAAAGAATTTTCATGTGTAACACGGTAAAAGAAATTTAGAAAACTTTGTTAATCACCCATCAAGGTAATAGCCAAGTCAAAGATAATAAGATCGACCTTTTGGTTCAACAATATGAACAATTCGTCATTTCCGAAGACGAATCTATAGATAGTGCTTTTGCTAGATTTAATACTATTATTACTAGTCTTAAAGCTCTTGATGAAGGTTATTCTAGTAAGAACTATGTAAGGAAGTTTCTTAGGGATTTACATCCTAAATGGAGAGCAAAGGTCACGACGATTGAAGAGTCAAAAGACTTGACATCACTATCTCTTAATGAACTTATCGAGAACCTCAAAGTTCATGAAATGATCATCAAGAAAGATTCTAAAATAGTCAAAGCAAAAGTTGAAAGGAAATCTATTGCTTTAAAGGCTAAGAAAGAATCTAACAATAAAGAGTGTTCGACTTTCGGTAGCGAAGACAAAGAGTACTCCATGGCGGTAAGAGACTTGAAGAAGTTCTTTAAAAGAAGAGGTAGATTCATGAGACAACCTCAGAATGACAAAAAGACGTTCCAAAGATGCCGTGCTGACAAGAATGGTAAAAGTGATAGAAAATACTTTAGATGCGGCGACCTGAATCATCTTATTGGAGAATGTCCAAAACCACTAAAAGATAAGAACCAAAGAGCTTTTATCGGAGGCTCTTGGAGCGATAGCGGTGAAGAAGATGATGAGAAGGTCAAAGATGAAACGTATCTTGTTGGGTTTTAGAAGACTCTACAACTTAGTGCCGCTAGTTCAACATTCGTACTGCTAGCGAAGACTTAGTGCTGCTGCTAAAGATTGTAGAAAATAGACTAAGTCATTAGTGCTGTTAGTGTTAGTATAGTTAGTACTGCCAGTACATTATTAGTATTGCCAGTATAGTTGGGGCTGTTAGGAGTAAGTTAGTACTGCTAGCATATAATAGTTAGTGCTGTTAGGAGATATGCATGAGATAAATTAGGAATAAATATGCATTATCTCTTCACACATTTTGTAAGCCCATTAGGGTTTTTCCTTGGTGTATAAAAGGAACCCTACGACATTAGTTAGATATACAAGTTTATATAAACATTCATAGTTAGTAATCTGTAATCTAGCAGATTAATAGTAATCAAAAGTTCTGTTTTATTCATTGTTCTTCTTAGCAGTATAAGTTAGTTTCCGCATAACTTATATTATTCATAGTCATTGTTTTTCTTGTAGTTAGTTTGGATCTATCCAGATTGGCTACCACCCTTAATAGGCTAGAAAGATCTATTCAGATTGGGATCTACATGTCTTGTAGCTCATGCATCAAGTGAGATGTGCCTTGGAGTCGACTTGGAACCCGACGAATGGATCAAGGATAGCAGATGCTCTAAACGTATGACGGGTAACCGAAAGCTATTTTGTACTTACAAGGCATACAATAGAGGTAACGTCTTTTTTGGTAGTAATCTTCGCGGTAACATCATTGGCAAAGGTACGATTTCTAATGACTCTCTCAAAATAGATAATGTAGAACATGTTGATAACTTAGGTTTTAACTTGTTAAGTATATGACAAATATGTGACAATAAGTGTAGAGTAACTTTCTCTGAACAAGATAGTGAAATCACTAAGGACGGTAAAGTCATAGGTAGAGGTATTAGGAAGAAAGGCTTATATGTGATGAAACTAGGAAATAAGCCAAAGGATCAAATTTGTCTAGCAACGATTGATGAAAATTCCACATTGTGGCATAGGAGATTAGGTCATGCAAACATGCGTCTCATTCAATCGTTGGCTTTTAAGGAATCAGTTAGAAACCTACCTAAGCTTAAGTTTGATCAACATTTTTGTGATGCTTGCAAAACGGGAAAACAAGCTCAAGCTAGTCACAAAGCTAAGAATATAGTCTCAACGACTAGATGCTTAGAACTTCTCCATATGGATATTTTTAATCCATCCATCGTACGGAGTTACGGAGGAAACCGTTACACCCTAGTCATAGTAGATGACTATTATAGGTACACTTGGACTAGATTTCTTAAGGATAAAACCGAAGCCTTCGATCAATTCAAAATATTTAGTAGGAAAATCCAAAACCAATTAGGTTGTTCAATAGTATCAATAAGAACCGACCATGGTAGAGAATTTGATAATGAGGTGCAATTTGGAGAGTTTTGTAATACCAACGGTATTACACATAACTTCTCGGCTCCACACACTCCTCAATCAAATGGCGTGGTCGAAAGAAAAAATAAGACACTTCAAGAAATGAGTAGGACTATATTGAATGAGCAATCATTACCACAAAAGTTTTGGTGTAACGCCGTAGATACTTCAACATACATTCTCAACCGAATTCTCATTAGAGCCATTCTAGGAAAAACACCTTATGAACTCTTAAGAGGTAGAAAACCTACGTTAGATTATTTTAGAGTGTTTGGAAGCAAGTGCTTCATTTTGAACATAAAAGACTACCTTACCAAGTTTGACCCAAAGTCATACGAAGGTGTCTTCTTAGGTTATTCTCAAAATAGTAAAGCCTACATCATCCTAAACAAACACACTAGGAAAGTCGAAGAATCACTTAACGTGACATTCGATGAAACTCCTTCACCCTCTAAGACATCACCCTCTAAGACATCACCCTTGGTGGATGATGACTTAGATGAAGAAGAAGCAATTAAAGTCACCGAAAAGAAAAATCTAGAAAATGACATTATGGATGAAACTTTAGAGATTGATGAAATAGTTAACATTAAGGAATCTAGGAACTACCCATTAAAAATGTCATAGGAAACCTTAACCAAAGAACCCTTAGGTCACAAGCCCAAAACTAAAGTAACTTCTTTTCTTTTATATCAACTATAGAACCTAAGAATGTTAATGAAGCATTAGGAGATAAAAGTTGGATAGTCTCTATGCAAGAAAGTTATCCTAAACCTAGGAATAATGACAATCATATAATCTAAGTGGGTATTTAGAAATCAGTTAGAGACGAGAACAGTATTGTTTTCTTCTCGAAATAAGGCTAGGTTAGTTACTCAAGCTAATACAACCAAAAGAGGGCACATCAAGTAATCAAACTTAAGCCACTGGTTGCTAGAACTTTGAGTCGATTAGAATATTATTAGCATATGCCTGTCCTTAGACCTTTAAACTATTCCAAAAGATGTAAAAAGTGCATTCTGAACGTTTTATCAAAGAGGAGGTATACCGATCATGTTTAATAAATTAAAGAAATATTTAATGGCTTAAACAAGCACACCCAAACTTGGTATGATAGATTAAAAGCCTTCTAAATAACATAAATAAAAAAGGAATGGTAGATAACACTCTATTTTTAACTAAAGAAGAAAGACCCCGACATCTCATCATTGTTCAAATAATGTCAGATGACATAATATTCGGTCAACTTGTCATGACATGTTGTGATGAATTTGCCAAAATCATGCATGACGAGCATCGAATAACATATGGTGACTAAACTTCTTCCTTGGATTACAAATAAAACAAATGGAAGATGGTATTTTCAAACAAATGGAAGATGGTATCTTCTTTAATCAATCCAAGTATATTAAAGAAATGCTTAAGAAGTTTGGTCTAGAAGATTCTAAACCAATGAAAACCCTCATGTCCTCTGATACTAAACATACAAAAGATAAAGAGTGTGAGTCGGTAGATAGTACCAAGTATCGAGGCGTGATAGGTAGTTTATTATACCTAACGACAAGCAGGCCCGATATCATGTTTAGTGTCTGCCTTTGTTCCTGCATCTAAGAGGCTCCCAAAACCTCTCACCTTGAAGCGGTTAAACATATCTTCCGATACATTAAAGGTATTATGCACTTAGGATTATGGTATCCTAAGGGGACCGGCATAGAAACTGTAGTATATGCCAATTCTGATCATGCGGGAGATTATGTGGATCGAAAGAGCACTAACGGTATTTGTACATTCGTGGGATGTTGTTTAACATCTTGGTTCTTAAAGAAACAAACCGCTCTTGCTATATCCACTACCGAAGTCGAATACGTAAGCGTCGGAAAGGCTTGTCAACAAGCAATATTAATGAAACAAGCTCTCATCGACTACGACATACGCCTTGACGATGTTCCCATCATGTGTGATAACAAAGGCGCGATTGACCTTAGTAAAAACCCGGTGCAACACTCTCGTACCAACCACATCGAAATACGTCACCACTTTCTTCGTGATAATGTCCAGAAAGGACATATCTAAATCGAAAAAGTGCCGTCTGTCAACAATATTGCCGACATTCTTACTAGACCTCTTAAACGTGAATCGTTTAACTATCTACTTCTTGGTTTAGGAATGATGGAACACATTCCATAAATCATATTAGTCCGCTTCTCCTTCTTCTGTCTCAATTCTAGTCCGTGTTCCATTCCGTGTCGTGACAACTTGAATACTTCATCTGAAGTACTTTTAGCATTTTTAATTAGCGAAATGCAAATTAAAATGTCCTCTTTGTAAAATTTTCATCAAAACTGAGTCTAAAACCCTTTACTGAGGGCGGCCCCCATACCACAGGCGGCCCCCCAATATATGTGAGATTGCCAGACATTATGGGACCACCATCAGCAGACTCCCATATTTTTACACTTTGTCAAAAAAAAATCAAAGCACAAAACAAACACCCCTCTTCGTGCTGCCATTGATGAACTCGACCAAAACCTCTCAAAAACTCAAAATCACCTATCAAAACACAAATTGAAGATAAAATCAACACCTACAATCATTCACAACATCTTAAAGATCATCAATTGTAAGTCATTTCATATATTTTCTTTCAATTTGAGTCTAGGGTTCATGATGAACACCAAAAATTAAAATTGGGGATTTTCAATTTTTCTTTCAATTTTGTACAATTAAGACTATTAGGATACAATGTATAACTAATATGCTTCCCGTAGACATAGGATTTGCTTATATTAGTGAATTTGTTGAAAAATTGATTTCGAATCAAAACCTCAATTTTGTTTTCAAATCACTCACGTTAGGAACACAATAAAATTGTGGTTATGCATTGTTAATACAACTTAAAAACATTTTCAAACACATGCATAATGATCTCATGAACAATTTCGAGATACATAATTCATATGTATTTTTCAACTTGTTTGGATAAGAAAAATCAAATTAAGGAGTGTTTGGATTAACTCTTAGGATTTTATGTTTAGGTCGAGTTAATCGTTACTCCACATTTGTTACATTTAGGCACACACTAGAAACAATGCTCATAACACATTACATGGAGAAAGTAATAAAATGTGATTTCATTTTCTTTTAGGAAATCATGCCTCACAAATCTTTTGAAGATTACAAAAATACAAGACACTATATCCCTAAAATTTCACATGAATTCCGTTCTCTAATAAAAGAAAAACTATGAAACCTTGAAGAACGTTACATTTACGAGGGTCGGGTGGTTTTTGATAACTTTACGGATCTAAACTATGTTCGGTCTTTGTTTCATTTTGTCAAGTTTGAGTGTCTCCTTGAAATCAATGAACAAGTGTGTCCTCGTTTTATTCTTTTGTGTTTATCATAAAATTCCAAATTCGCCATTAGAGAATGAATTATGATCAGGGTTCTGGGTTTATGTTTATTGATGAGAGTATGAGAGTTTGCTAAAGATAATTAAGATTTTATAGAAAGCTCTTAAGGTTTTGATTGGACCGACTAAATAAAATGGATTCTTTATCTTGAAGAAAGCTTATAAGTAAAACAAAGATCAAGAATTATCCAAATTAAGGACACTTATAAGCTAAGAATTTGGCAGACTTATCTCAACGGCAATATTAAATTAAGAAAAATCTGTTATACCCCAAACAGTATTAACGGTAATCCAGCAGTACTAATATTAGCCTAGCAGTACTAAGTAATGCCCAGCAGTACTAAGTAATGCTCAGCAGTACTAAAATTTGTCTAACAGTATTAACTCGTTCTTCAATAATTATACAACAACATGCCTCTACTCATCACAAGCACACTAGTAATGACTAGATAGACATGTGAGAATTCATGAGGATCCATATTTATGCACAACCCATGAATAAAAGTTAAAAACTGTTAACCAAACTAAAATACCAGTTTTAACCCATTTTATCCCAAAGTTAGCCTCAAGTCTTCCCACAAAGTATTCATCACATGGAAAATCTGTATCATCTCACCAAATCCAACCATACTGCTTTGCTTAACCAGCAAATGTTAGTCCAAAACCAAGAAAACACAATCCAAGTCATTTGCTTCTTAACAGTATTAATTTTGACTAACAGTAGTAACTTAGCAGTATTAAGTATAACTAGCAGTACTAGTTATACCTAGCAGTACTAATTGACATAACTAACAATACTAATCATGTACAAAACTTTTACAAAAACATAAAGAGATTAAGACTTTAAGGATTTTGCATTCCAATACTTGCAACCAAGTACTGAAACCTTTAAACATCAAATCCTTTTGTAAGTAAATCTGCGAAATTATTATCTGTATGTACTTTAACCATTTGAATTAACTTTCTAGCATTGTAGTCTCTTATAAAATGATGTATAATCTCAATATGTTTTGTTCTAGAATGATAAATAGGATTCTCAATAACACATATAGTACTGTTATTGTCAATATAGATCATAGTGTGCATAAAATTGTACCCATAATCCAGCATTTGATTCTGAATCCAGAGTACTTGTCCACAACAACTAGTAGCAGCCATATATTCAGCTTTAGTTGTAGAAGTGGCAACCACAGTTTGCTTCTTGCGCTGCCATGATATCAATCTGCTTCATAAGAACTGACAACCCCTAGTTGTAGACTTTCTATCCAGACTTGCTCTAGTATAGTCACTATCACTATATGCCACCAATTCAAATAGAGAATCTCTACGATACCAAAGGCCTAATTTAGGATGACCTTTAAGATATCTAAAAATTCTTTTGACAGCATGTAGGTGGGAAACCTTTGGTGTGACTTGAAATCTGGCACATACACAAATTGCATACATAATGTCTGGTCTAGATGTTATAAGATACATCAATGATCTAATCATGGATCTGTAGAGATGCACATCTACATCATCACCATCTGCATCCTTGACCAAAGTCTTCTTTGTATCCACTGGGTGTTAGCAGACTTCATATTTAAGAAATTAAACTTTCTCAAAACCTCAACAACATATTTATCCTGGCTGATAAATATTCCATCTTCTTGCTGCTTCACTTGCAACCCTAAGAAGAAAGTAAGTTCTCCTATAGAACTCATCTGAAATTTATCTTTCATCAACCTCTCAAATTCATTACACAACTCCTTCTTGGTAGAGCCAAAGATAATGTCATTAACATAGACTTGTACAAGCAAAATATCTCCTTTTTGCCTCTTGATAAATAAGGTTTGATCTATTTTTCCTTTGTGAAACCCATTGCCTAATAGATACTTGGCTAAGGTTTCATACCAGGCTCTTGGAGCTTGATGCAAACCATAAAGTGCTTTCACCACTTTATAAACCTTGTCAGGATGGTCAGGATCTTCAAACCCTGGAGGTTAACACACATATACCTCATCTTCAATCCTTCCATAAAGAAAAGCACTCTTAGCATCCATCTGATACACCATAAATCCCATAAATGAAGCATAAGCTAAGAACAACCTTATTGCCTTAATTCTTGCTACAGGAGCAAAAAATTCATCATAATCTATGCCTTCTTCTTGTGTATAACCCTGTGCAACCAACCTTACTTTGTTCTTAATCACAATTCCTCTTTCATCCTTTTTGTTCCTAAAGACCCATTTTGTGCCAATGGCCTTCTTACCTTTAGGCAAATCCACCAAAATCCAAACCTTTTGTAGTTTGAATTGTAGTAGTTCTTCCTGTATTGCCTCTACCCAAGCAGGATCAGATAGAGCTTTAGCAACCCTTGTGGGTTCTATTTGTAATAAGAAACAAGCAAACAAACAAGTATTAAGATCTTCATGAGTTTTGCCTTCATATACAGCATTGATAAACCTTTGTTCATTAGTAGGCTTTAACTTGCTCCTTGTTTATGCTGGTATATTCAGACTTCCAATTACTTGCTTGAGTGGATGATTCTTGTAAATTCTAGTAGTAGGAGTAGGACTGACATGGATTGAAGACTCCAAATTAGTAAAGTCAGCCTCTTCTTCAGAATCGTCATAAGTTGCAATGGTCTCCAAACCAGGCATCTTTGGATCATCTGTGTTTAAGTTCTCAAAAGCAGAATTAAGCTCATATGAAGCTCCATTTTCTTGGTCTGAAACTTCATCATGCTTCTTTCCAGTATCACCAAAAGGTGGTGATGTAGCATCATCAGAGATCTTTGGAGAAGAATCAAATAGTGATGAACCATCTGTCCATAGTGGCATGAAAATATAGTCTTGGGTAGATCCTGTCTTCATGCTAGATTGACATGTACCAATACTATCTTTTGTACCTGCAAAATCATTAGAGTCTGTACCTGCAATAACTGGCACATAATTCATTGATTTTGATAGAACTTCAATATCAAACAGCTACTTTGGTCCATCACCTGCAATAGTAGGCTTATCTTCCAAAGACCTAACATGCAAGTTTTCTTTTACTTTTCTGGTTCTAATGTTGTATACTCTAAAAGCCTTACTATTTGTAAAATATCCAACAAAGAAACCTTCATATGCTTTTCCATCAAACTTGCCTAAATGATCTAGGGTATTAAGAATAGTAACATGACACCCAAATGGTCTCATGAAGCTTAGAGCAGGTGTTCTACCTCTAAGCAGTTCATAAAGGGTCTTGTTATGAGGCTTGACTACTAATACCCTATTCTGCACATAGCAAGCAGTATTAACTGCTTCAACCCAAAAAGTAGTAGGTAACTTAGAGTCAGCTAACATGGTTCTAGCAGGCTCAATTAGTGTCCTATTTCTTCTCTCAGCAACACCATTTTGTTGAGGAGTTCTAGCTACACTAAATTCCCTTCTAATACCTTTCTATGCACAAAAATCATTCATAACACTATTCTTGAACTCTATCCCATTGTCACATCTGATTTCCTTAACTTTCTTATCAACTATGTTTTCTATCTCTGTTATAAACTTCTTAAGAATGCCTGTAGTCTCATCCTTAGTTGTTAAAAAGAAAACCCAAGTGTATCTGCTATAATCATCAGTGACAACTAACCCATATTTCTTATGCATTAAGCTGCTCACAAAGGTAGGACCAAACAAATCCATATGCAGCATGAATAAAGGTTGAGTAATAGAGTTCTGAATCTTGGGCTTACAAAAGGCTTTGTGTTGCTTTCCCTTAAGGCAAGCAACGTCATTTTCAAAACGTTTTTGTCACACCCCGCCAAGGCGGAAGCACGAGGTGTAACAAGAATGGATATCATCACAACACAATGGTGTCTACTATAGAGAAAACTAATTGAAGTAAAACAATCAAATGGACACAAGGTGCCATGACAATACCCAACACAAGATAAAGGAGTCTTGTATTACCAAAGCAATGTCATACACGAACTACAAGATCCAAAAGTACTAGCGAACATCAACAAACATTATTCAAGCAAAACAAATGTCTTAAATGAAAAGACTAGATTAAACAACACCGCAAGCAATGCCTAGGGTCTCTCTAGCCACTTTTCTTAATATCCCTCCTACCTTTACGATTCTCACCTGAAAATGATGCTTAAAACGTCAACATAAAGTTGGTGAGAGTCATAGGTTTAAGACACAAAAAAAATAATCAAAGCTCTATACAATTACTGTGATTAATGCAAACATTACAGGACAAATATTTCACTATCATATAAGCAAACATGCAATGTAACCAACACAAACAAGGGAACGGAACGTGTCCCACGATCCAACAAATATCAACATTTGGGTAGGAACGTTACCCCCGATCCATTATAACCATCACTTCATATGGGTAGGAACATTATCCCCGATCCCACATCACAACAACTGGGTAGGAACGTTACCCCCGATCCCATATCACATAACATTTAGCACGTAGCATACAATAGCCAAGTAAGTCCATACATTTTCAAAATAACGGCAAATAATCACAGTAATAAAACATTTCAAATCCATAGCATCATTTCTATCCCAATTTAAAAGCAATGTAAAAATGGGACTATGAAACTCACCTGATGCTTAAGCAAATTCCAAATTCCTCGCACAAATCTAAACAATCAAAACAAACACGTGTTACACGCGACTAAGCCAAAAGCTTATGCACATGTAACAATCATATGATGGATTGTATAAGGTGTTTAATTAACCCCATGGGTCACCCCGACACCATACCCAACTTTAACTACTTCATTGACAAGGTTTACTAATCATTCACAATTGTTCAAAAATGCAGAATTTTAGCGTGACTTAGCGTGCTCAAATCCCTTACATAATGACCTCCATAATTCTTACCAAAAATCATCTATGTTCATTTATGAGTATGTTAACCATATTATGATTCCCAAGAGTCATTTACATGCATAAGTACTCCTAAGAAAATCAAACTTCAAAATAGTCCCAATTCGGGTCTGATTACACACTAAAATGTTTGGACTTATTAATCATACTTAGGCATAAAATTAGAAGTTCTCCTTATGGGGTTTCTTCATAAACATATGGGACTTAACTACTGTAAAAGGGAAAATCTTAATTCGAATTTTAAGTTAGGGTTTTACCCTCCTAAACATGACCTAAATCTGACCCGAAAACACAGTTTTGACAACTTTTCTTGTTTAGACCAATTGACCAACTTTCCGAACTCAAAATCATTCGAGGCTGGAAGTTTTGGAAAGTAAATTCAATGAGCTACTGTTTAGAGTCTAGAAAGATAAAAAAAACTATTAGCATCATGGAGATAATCACCTGTAAACACAGCCCTAAATTCTGCCTATTCAAAAATCAAGTTTTATCGCGATCTAAACCCTAACGATTACACCAACGCGCATCTAATTGATTTATAAGAACCCTAATTAGCATATTATCTTTAGTTTACAGAATATTAGAAACCCTAGATCCATCATTGATTTTGTTACATGAATGCATGATTTAAACTAGGATTGAACGCACTTACCTTTGATTACAAGCACCTAATTAACAATTCTTGAATGATTCTTGGATCCATAAGTGAAAATCAACTTCTTAGGGTTTTGGGGGGCTGAATTCATACGGCAACAAGAAGAGGGGAGAAAAGGATGGGCCAAGTTGGGTTTTTAAATCTCTATTTTAAGTCCTAGCCCAACCCAACTTAGTTTAGTAAAAAAAATATTTTTTTTTCCTTTAACCCAAAACCGGACGCACCCTAATATAATCTATATATTTTATTATTATTATTATTTTAAATTATTAATTAACTAATTTACTTCATTACCTTAAGTTTTTACAAAAACCTAAGCTAATTTGACTAAACCTTTTTACTAAAACGCTACTACTCAACTTTCTAAATATAACTTTCATTTCACTAAACCACTTTCTATTTTTAGGAAGTTTGCAACAACTTCTATATTTCACTCACTTATTTCATTTCTATAATGCCACATTTCTCATAAACGTTTAACACTCAATTATCCAACTATTGACGTAGCAACGCATGCAACACGTCTTTCATTTCCATTGTCACCACAAGTGAACAAATGGAATATTTAGCACCAAGCTCAAACATACTCAAAATGATAACAAACATATAATTAACTTACTTAACACACATAAAAACACATAGACCAACACTTAACACATCAAATGAACTCTTAGCCATAATTGGGGGTATAAACTAACCTGCGCAAATCACGGGTGTCACAGTTTTGTAGGTAAACCTCTCACAAGGTTATCCTTAACCAGTTTATTAATATTTTTAAAATTTATATGACCCAGCCTCCTATGCCATAGCATTGATTCATCAAGTGTGGCCTTTACAACAAGACAAGTTAAACTCTCTTTAGGAACAATATCCTTCATATCAACACTGTACATATTGTTCTTTCTAGGAACTCTAACTAGAATCTGACTTTCATCAGGTAACTTAAAGTTAGGAGACAAAACAAGACATTCGGTGTCAGTAAAAAGAACATCGTTCTTTTTGTCACACATCTGTAAGACACTAAAAAGATTAAACTTTAACTCCTTGACAAAGTACACATCCTCAAAATCAAGTTTTCTAATTTTAAGAGTTCCTTTACCAGTAATTCTACCACCATTTGCTCCTTCCCCAAAGGTAACATATCCTCTATTGAATTCCTTGAAATCTGAGAAATAGGACATGTTCCATGTTATGTGCCTAGAGCATCCACTGTCAATATATCCTTGATCTTCTTGCACCTTTTGTAGATGTCCCTGCACATAAAATAAGGAAATTAATTTCCTTTGGGGACCTAAGCCATCACTGACTTGGATCTGCCTTGTACATCAATGTAATTATGTCTTTTCAATGTAATTGATGCACCATTAGGTTTGGTAGGTCTCCAAACCCAACATGCTGAGGTCTTAACAGCATTAACCTGATTTGCCCTGACAACATTAACTACTGCTGGACTTGGCCAAGCAGTATTAACTGCATTTGATCTAGCAGTATTAACTGCTTTTGGTCTAGCAGTATTAACTTTTCCCTTAGCAGTATTAACTTTTTGATGAAAACTTCTGTTAGTTAATGCTGTTTTTTAAATGGGCATTCTTACAGTTGATGGTGCTATTTTAGGAAAGCTTGACATTGGTCTAGCACTATGAACTGTAGTTTTGGGGAGAGCAGTATTAACAGACCTAGCAGTATTAAGTGGTCTTAGGCTATTTTTCATTAAGACTACTTTTGGAAACATGTTCCTTTGAGCATTAGGGTGAGCCTTTTTATGAGAATAATTGTAATTCACCCTTGTATAATTATTCCTAAATACCACCCTTTTCCTTTGATGGTAATTGCAGTTAGCCTGAAAATGGTCAAAACTTCCACAGACAAAACAAGCTTTGTTATACATTACAAAGTCACTTCCTAGTTATTGGGACTTTTGATTATTCCAGTTTCTTTGATTTCCCCTAGGACTGTGTGACATGTACATTTCAGCATACTTAACTGGTTTCCTAACTGGTTTTTCTTGTTGTTTAGGTCTAACAAACTCTATCTTAGTAGGAAAGACAGTTTTCTTTTCTACTACAACAGGAGACTCAACTGAGCAATCTTTATTATCTGACACCTTATCCTTAACCAAAGGATCATCAAGAGATTCCCTAACCTCATTAGAAATATATTTACTAATAATCTTACTAGGCTTAGGTCCATAGCCTTCAAATTCGGGCTGTTGAAACTCCTTTAAACCAGAGTTGGACAAATCAAGTTTTGGGGGTGAAAATAAACCTGTATGGGGAAGGGGAACAACATTATAGCTGACAACCCCACACCCTTTCTACTTTTATCAGGTATCTGACTTCCTATTAATTTGTCTAGACTCTTAGAAGCATTATCAAATTTTTTAATTTTAAGTTGACCGCTTTATTTTTCTTGCTTAAGCTTTTCTAACTCACTTTTAAGCACACTAATTTCTGAGTCTTTATATGAGATATCTCTTTTTAGAACAGCAATTTGCTCATAAAAGATAACCTTATTCTTTTTGTAAAAGACAAATTGCTCTTCTACAGATGCTAACCCTCTTTTGTAAGTAGCTAGATTGAACTCAGATTTGTTATACTCTATTCTTAAATCATCAAGTTGAGTTTTAAGAGTTTCAAAGCTTTTTAGACATGTTTTTGAACAAGTTTGGTCATTATATACCTCAGAGTCTGAAAAATCCATAAGAGCCATGTTTGTAGAGACCTCTTTATCTGCCATATAGCTCCAGTCAAAAACAGCTCCATCAATAGCCAGCATTGCTTTAGAAGAAGTTTCTTCCACATTTACATTCCTTTTAGAGCTGTCTTGATTCCTGGTCCTGGTATCTTGGTTCCTAGATCCTCTGCATTCCCTTGTAAAGTGTCCCATCTTGTGACAGTTTAAACACTCGACTTTGGACTTGTCATATCCAACTGTGTCACTCCCATTGATAGTGATCTTTCTTCCTGTTTTCTGGAAAAACTTTCTTGTCCTCATGCTCAGCAAAGCTAACTGCCACTTCAAATCCATCTTTTCTAAGTCATCTTTATGGATTTGTTCAAGGTCCTCATGTGCAAGTTGAGACCCATGTAGTTGACTGGCCAAAAATGCATAGATAGTGGCGTCACTTAAGTTAGCAGTACTATCTTGAGTACTAGCAGTGCTAACTTGAGTGCTAGCAGTATTAACTCTATAATCAGTATTAACTTTATTAGTACTGCTAGGAGAGGACACAAAAGCCATATTTTGAGAACTTGAGCTTGAGCTTGAGCTTGAGTTTGTAGTTCCTTTAACCTCTTGTTCAACAATCTTGAAATTGTTGTAGAGATCATCAAAGCTTATTGTGTCTAGATCAGGTTTATTCCTCCAGACCACAACATGAGTATTCTACTCAGAAGGCAAACTTCTCAAAAATTTCAAATTGAGATCTTCTTGTGAAATATTTTCACCCAAGATAGCCAGCTGACTTACAATCTTCTGAAGTCTGTTAAAAATAGAGTCAAGAGACTCTGTGCTAGGAGCAATAAAGTTCTCATACATTTGCTTTAGAAGAGTCTTATGAGTCTTCTTTATGGCTTCATTACCACCAAATCTTGTTTGTATAGCAACAAACAAGGTCTTAGCATCTTTGTACTGATTAAATGTCAGTAGATGTTCATTAGGAAGTGCCATCAGTAACATACTTCTTGCCTTCACATCATTCTTGTTTTGAACCTTTTCGTTAGTAGTCACAGGACCTGGTATTAGTGGAGATAAGGAACCATCAGCATTTGTTATTGTTTGAGCTATTAGTTTGAATGAGTTTCCATTCTCTATGACATCCCATAGAGCATAGTCTTGTACTTGAAAGTATTTCTCAATCCTTAGCCTCCACATCTTATATTCACCCTGCTTAAGCATGGGTAGCTTTGCAGTGGTACTAGTTTGTGTAGTTTCTAGTTCTTGAAGAGTAAAGAGTTTTTCTAGACATGTTCTTCTAGATCAAAGTTTCTCAAAGCACAGGCTCTGATACCACTTGTTGATCCCAAACTATGATCGATTCTTTAGCTTGTAAAAAGTATGTTACCTTGGATAAATCCAAAATAACAATGATAGAAACTTTGTATATTAAAGAGTATGTGGAATCTACTCTTCAATACTTAGAAGAATTATGAATGTAACAGTGAATATGAATGAACAATGATGTAACAAAAAGCTTCAATATTATTAAGATCAATAATACGAGTACTCTGTCTAGTACTAGGGTTTACAACCTTGAAGCTATGAAAAACGTAATGTGATGGTATTCTAAGTATGTATTGCATGTATTGCATCTAACTCAATAACCTAAGACCTCCTTTTATACACCGAGTCCTTTACAAGATAACTACAAATCTTCTAAATATTTATCTTATACGAATCTTTCTAACTAAATAGAAGATATACATAAAATAAACTAATACATATCTCTTCACACGTCTTTATCTCTTTAGCAGTAGTAATCTTCCATGCAGAAGTCTTAACTCCTTTAGCAGTCTTAAGTTAGTACTGGCAGTACTAACTAACTCTAGCAGTACTAACTTCAACACCAGCAGTATTAACTTCAACTCTGGCAGTACTAACTAAGCTTGACAGTATAAATACTTCCCTTGACAGTACTAAGTGTGATGAGTTTAATTCCTAACATAAACACTTCTTGAGCTTTGCAGCATCATTATCATCCTCTAACCTTTACTTCTTAGCACTCTCTTACTCTAGTTCATCTCCTGCTCTCTTAGAGCTACCTTTTGTTACTTCTGCTTCAATTTTCTTTGACCTTTCCACCACTATCTCTGTATCCATATCCACAAATGTGTTTACCCTTTTCATAGCTGTGTCAAATAACTTTTTAATTTCATCAAATGACTTTTTCTTCAAATTCTTGGGCTTCCATCCATCCATGTTTTTAAGATATGTACACATAAGACTCCCTTGTTGAGCTTTTGTGGGTGGTCTGTTTCTCTTCTCTACTTCTCTCTTTCTTGCAAAGAATTTCCTTCTCTTCTTTAAGAATTCCATAAACAGTCTTGCCTTCTCTGCATCAGTTAATTGCTCTTGCTCTTTAGTTCGAAGTCTTTGAGCCAATTCATAGTCTGCTTCAATCTTAGCTTGAACATCATCTCATTGTTCAATGACAGCAACGTTGGCTTCATTTTTCTCCCTTGTAAGCCTCTCCTCTTCATCAAATTTAGCTTGTAACTCAGCTTGTAATCTTATAGCTTCTTGATGATCAAAGTTGATTTGATCTTTCTTCTTCATCTTCAAAGGTTCTTCAACCATGATTCCTTTTCCCTTATCTTGAACCTTTGATGGTTGTTGAGAAGAAACTATTGGTGCTGGTGTTTCACTTGGTTCTTTCATAACAACTCCTCTTGCCTTAGGCCTTGATGTCTTTATTTCAGCCAGTGCTTTAGCCAATGTTATTTCAACTTCAGATGTAATAGTTTTTGTTGTAGAGGTAGTTGGAGTAGCACTAACTGGAATTGTAGTGGTAATTAGAGCAGCACTAATACCAGCAGTAGTAACTACTTCACCAGCAGCAGTAACAGGATCAGCAGTACTAACTTCCTTTTTAGCCATATTAGCAGTAGTAACTACTTCATCATCAAGAACACCTATATCAAACATCTCTTCATCATTCCTCCCCTGAGTCTCATCAACCAATGTAACTCCTTCATCAACATCAATATTATCAATTATCCTCCCCTGTTTGGATGCATCCTCTTGATCACCCAAACTAGCTTCATTATCTGAGGATATAATCTTAGCACTTAGTCCAACCTTATACAATCTCTTAAGCTTGTAAGTTCTCTTACTGGCCTTCTTCTCAAGCTTATTCACCCTTCTTTTTAAGCTTTCAATCACCAATGCTTGATTAGTCTTTGTAGTCTCCAAAGCAAGAACTCTTGATTATAATTGGGTACAAAGTTCTATCAATTCAGTAAGTTTTAGTCTATCCTCACCACTGAGCAGTGGATCATTGGAATGTGTAGGTACACTTTCCTCATTTTGAGTCTCATCAACTACAGGTTCTGTAGAACCACTAGGTTGAGGAACCTCAATTTTCTTCCTTTGTTTCCTCCTTGGTTTTTGTTTCTTCTGGGGTTGAGATGATGATGGTTGAGTAACAGTGGGTGTATGATGGGAATCAGTGGGATTAGCTGAATCTTCACCTACTTCATCTTGAGCTTGTACCATTATGGTTTGAAATAAAGGTGTGACTGTCCCAGAAAAATCTTTTCCCTTCCTTTTCATATTCCTAAAAATCTTCTTTGTATGATAGGGGTTAACGTAAATCCTCTTATGGTTTGACATATCACCAAGTTGTTAATTTATAAACACTTGGACAAATCTAGGACACATCAAGAATTTGCCAGACACATTCTCCACATTTCTAACCATACTATCAAAGATATACTAAGAAAAATTAAACTTTTGGTTTTTGGCTAGGCAGATTATTGCAGATGCCATAGTGCTACTAAATTCATTCCAGGCAGTAGTCTTAGCACTAAGGCATTGCAGAATAGTATGAATAAAAAACTTTCATTGAGGAGAAAAGAAAGCTTTATAAAAAGTAAGCTTCTGAGTAAGTTTTTCATACCCTATTCTTGTTAATTCTTCAAAAATAGTAGCATTGGGTAGACATGTAGTACCTTCAGCATCTTCTAGTTTAAGATCACGTCTAATAGATGCTTCATTAATGATAATCTTCTTCCCATCTACTAGGGCTTGTAACTGAACATCCCCATTAACCATTTTAACCTTGGCAGAATCCCAAAACTATTCAATACATGAAGTATAGATCGTAAGATTAACCGTGAGTGCATATTTAATAGGATTCGCATTCAGAAAATCAACAATTTGCTCAAACCCTTCACTTTTAGTGGGTTTATCTAAAAACGCGACCAAATTGTGAGTATCGGCGAACTTGAGGGTCGACATTGTGATGGGTTTTGATGATGAATTATGAAATTGAGTTGGAGTTTATGAATAGAGAGTATTTGAATGTATGAAATCGATTATGTGAGTGATAGACACCTTGAATCGAAGTAATCGTTCTATTTATGTAAAGTACCCTCAATAGCATTAACCATCATCAGCAGTAGTAAGTTTATGCCTAGCAGCATTAACTTTCAACTGGTAGTAGTAAGTCATACCAAGCATCATTAACTTATAACAAGCAATAGTAAGTTATGCCTAGCAGCATTAACTTAAAAATAACATTAATTCCAAACACTCTATCTCTCTTTCTGTTTTTCAACTCACCATTTCTCTTAATTCTTTTACTCACCAAATCACTCTGTCTGTTTTTATTTCACACAGCTCTCTTTCTGTTTTTATGCTCACTAATTTGCTCAATTCTTTTGCTCACCAAATCACTCTTTCTATTTTTATTTCACTCAACTCTCTTTCTGTTTTTATGCTTACTGATTCTCTTAATTCTTTTTGCTTACTTTTCTCTCTTTCTGTTTTTGCTTTCTCTCATTTCTCATAATAGTAATTATACCTAACAGTATTAAGTATAACTAACAGTATTAACTTAGCAGTATTAAGTATGACTAGTAGCACTAATTATACTTAACAGTATTAAGTATAACTAGAAGCACTAATTATACTTAACAGTAGAAATATTTAAGTTATGAGCACTTGGACCATTTTTATCCTTAAAATCTTTTCCTTCATTAATCAAGACTTCAGAGATTGAGCATGCCAATACTAGAAATTAGATATTGAAATCTACTTACATCAAATGCTTTTGTAAGCAAATCTGCAACATTCTTATCAGTATGAATCTTTATTATTTGAATTAGCTTCGTTTCATTGGAATCTCTGATAAAGTATTGTCTAATCTCAATGTGCTTTGTCTTTGAGTGAAAAACAAGGTTCTTCACTATGCAGATAGTACTCTCATTATCAATATGAATCTTATTCTGCATAAAGTTATATCCATAATCAAGCAATTGATTTTAGATCCAAAGCACCTGCCCACATCAATTGGAAGCAGCTATATACTCAGCTTCTGTTATGGAATTAGCAACCACGGTCTGCTTCTTGCATTGCCATGAAATCAACCTGTACCCTAGGAACTGACAACCTCCTGTTGTGGATTTCCTATCTAAACTTACTCTAGCATAGTCACTGTCAGTATATGCCACCAAATCAAAAGATGAATCCTTAGGATACCAAAGTCCCAACTTAGGTTGACCTTTTAAGTATCTAAAGATCCTTTTCACAGCATGAAGATGTGAAATTTTAGGATTGACTTGGAATCTTGCACAATCACATACTACAAACATAATATCAGGCCTTGAAGAAGTTAGATACATCAATGATCCAATCATGGATCTATACAAGTGTTCATCTATATCTTCTCTTTTTTCATCCTTAAGCAAAGTCTTGTGGGTCTCCATAGGTGTCTTTGCTGTCTTCACATCAGAAAAACTAAACTTGTTCAAAATCTCATTCACATACTTGTCTTGACTAATGAAAATCCCATCTTCCTTCTGCTTCACTTGCAGACCTAAGAAAAATATGAGCTCTCCTATAGAACTTATTTGTAACCTCTTATGCATCATCTTTTCAAACTCAGTACACATCTCCTTCCTTGTAGACCCAAAAATGATATCATCAACATATACCCGAACTAATAGAATATCACTTTTGTCCCTTTTGATAAATAGAGTCTTGTCTATCTTTCCTCTCTAAGACCCATTGTCTAACAAATAAGTTGACAAGGTTTCATACCAAGCTCTGGGAGCTTGATGCAGTCCATAAAGTGCCTTTTCTACTTTGTATACTCTGTCAGGGAAGTCTGGATCTTCAAATCCTGGTGGTTGACAAACATAGACTTCCTCTTCAATCTTACCATAAAGAAAAGCACTCTTGACATCCATCTGGTACACCACAAAGTCTTTAAATGAGGCATAGGCTAAGAATAGCCTAACAGCTTTAATTCTTGCAACAGGAGCAAAAACTTCATCATAATCAATTCCTTCTTCTTGTGTGTACCCTTGTGCAACCAATCTTGCTTTGTTCTTAATCACAATACCTTTTTCATCCTTTTTGTTTCTGAAGACCCATTTAGTTCCTATAGCTCTTTTTCCATTTGGTAACTCTACCAAAGTCCAAACTTCTTGTAATTTGAATTATAGAAGCTCTTCCTGCATAGCTTCTATCCAGCTTAGATCCTTCAGTGCTTAAACTACCTTTTTGGGTTCTTCTTATGATAAATAGCAGGCAAACAAGCAATTTCAAAAGTCTTTATGATTTGTTCTCTCCTGGACAGAACTAAACAAACCATGTTCTTCCAAATTCTTTGTCATTCTTCTTGTTCGAGGTGCTGAATGCAAGTCTCCTATAATTTGTTCAACAGGATGATCCTTATGTACTCTTGTTGTTGGAATAGGACTGACAGGGATAAATGCATCCAAATTGTTCATGTCAGCCTCTGTACCAACATCTTCATCATTATCTGAATACACAATTTCTTCCAATTCAGGCATATTTGGATCATCAACACATCCACAAACTATATTCTCATCAACAGCATTATCCTATATGCCAGCTGTTAGATATTAGAAAAAGACTCGGTCACCCCGTGTATTTTACTATTTATTATAGCTCGTAGTTTAATAGTTAATAGTACGTTTTTCGGTTTTAAGTCGGGTACGAATACCCGGTATTTTGTAAGTACTATATATATCCTCTTCCAACTTTGGAAGAGGTAAGCTAGTTATTATTTCATTTACAAAGAAACACATTTTCTCTCTCTAGAATATTCTCTCTAGTGTTTCTCTCTCTAGAAACTAGCCAAATCCAAGAATCGACCCCGTGTTATGATAAAGGATATACCACAATTGGTATCAGAGCTAATGGGATGATTAGATCGTGTGTATGTGCGATTTCTTGCTTGATTTAGATCGAAAAGTGTACCTTTGAAGGCACTAGCTCGTTTTTTGAAGATCTCCGAATTTTGTTGTTTGTATTGATAAAGTTTGGGTGTTTCTAGTAGCTATTACCTTATGGTATTGTGTTGTGCAAAAGAAATCAAGCAAAATCGTTCAAAAGGGTGATTTATAGGTGATTTTGTGTGAAAAACGTCGTTGTTCTTCGTGGAGAGTTGCCAGAATTTCTTCACGGCGGTTTGCTGAAAAATATTATTTTATTAAGTAGGTTACCAACCCTCTGACACACGGCGGGTTGCTTAGGTGGCGAGTTGCTCAAGAGGCGAGTTGTTACTAAGCAGCGAGTTGCTTACCAGCGGTTTGCTTACCAGCGAGTTGCTTACCAGCGGTTTGCTTACCAGCGGTTTGAACAGGTTATCAGCGGGTTGAATATTTTAAATAGCAAATTTCTTAAGGAAACTCTGGCGGTTTGAAAACTCTACGGCGGTTTGATTAAAATATTCTTCGCGGCGGGTTGCTTGGCAGCGAGTTGTGTTCGGCGAGTTGCCTTAAAATTCCACCGGCGAGTTGCCTTATTTCTTTGCAGCGGTTTGGTAGCCTTTGGCGGCGAGTTGAGCTTCTGTCTTAGAAATTTGAAATATTTCAAACTCGGGATTTAATATCACTAAAACAAAATACGAATACGTTAACCTCACCACTTTTAACGTACACTCACTAATCATTGATCGATCAAAACATATCATATCATAATAATACAAGATGTCTAGTATGCAAGAAGACATCCAGTGTGCCGGTTCTGATACACGCCCACCAATGCTTGATAGAACAGACTTTGAATCTTGGCAACAACGTATACGTCTGTACTGTCTAGGAAAGGATAATGGAGAGAATATTATGAAGTCCATTAAAGAAGGACCATTTCAGATGGGAACGGTCTCAGATGTTATTACTGGAGGAACTGAGGGTGCAGTTCAACAAGGTCCAGTACGTGCTAGAGTCCTTAACGACCTTTCAGCTGAAGAAAAGGAAAGGTATAAAGCTGACATTCGTGCAACCAATATCCTACTTCAGCCAAGGACATTTGGGAAAACATGAAGATGATTCTGGAAGGTTCTGAGTTAACAAAGGATGACAGGGAATCTCAGTTATCTGGAAGGTTCTGAGTTAACAAAGGATGACAGGGAATCTCAGTTATACGATGAATTTGAACACTTCCGTCAAATCAAAGGAGAAACCATTCAAGGATACTACGTTAGGTTTACGAAGCTCATTAATGACATGAGAAACATCAAGATGACCATGTCCAGGATGCAGCTTAACTCAAAGTTTGTGAACAACATGTTGCCTGAGTGGAGTAGATTCAATAACTGAAGTCAAACTTAACAGAGGTTTGAAAGAGTCAAACGGTGACAATTGTAATGCCTACTTTAAAGCAACATGAGGTGCATGCTAATGAGAACAGAATTATGATGGAAAGGTTCGGTCAACCAAATAATGATCCTTTGGCACTAGTGTCGGACGCCTCAGTTCAGCAGTATCCAACACAATCATCCAAATCTCCTCAACCCACAAAAGAACCATCTCCTGCTGAATCTTGTCAATCACTTTAGATAAACGGTTAGCTAAAATCTTGGCAATGATCTTATAGTGTATACCAATAAGCGAAATAGGGAAGTTCTTCAACAGAAAACTTGATTGAAAGTTTATCCAACTCACTTGCCCTCCTCACTCAATCGTACAAATCACATCTTCCTCAAACAAACAATCAACTTAGAGGTCCGTGGAAGATACAATGCGAGTAATCAAGAAGACCATTTCAGAGAAACAATGCAAGAGGAAATGGTGTAGCTGGGAATGTAGGAGGACAAAACAGAGGAGGCATGATTAATCCTGGTCAAACGAAACCCATCAAGTGCTACAACTGTAACGGATTAGGACACATAGCACGTGAATGTCCAAGGCCAAAGCGACTTCAAGATTCAGACTACTTCAAGGACAAGATGCTACTAATGCAAGCCCAGGAGAGTGGAGCAGTACTGGATGAAGAATGTAACATTTCTCATTTTCGTGTCATTATACGACTATATTAATGATCACTATTTATTTTAGTCCGATACGCGTTTACTTTTAATGTTTACTTTTAAGCTAAACCGCGTAGACTAGAAATAATCAATGAATGTAAACGGTCACCAAATAAATTAAGGTTTACATCAACCAAGTAAGGAATAATTATTTTGAGAATAATTATGTACTTTGCGTATTTTATTTTTATTGGTCACGTAAAAGGGTTACGTTTCGCGATAAAATACATTTGGACGCACCCCGGAAATACCTAGACTTACCTAGACTCAAACCAATACCCACTTTGAGAACCTAAAGTCGAAATTAAATCAAGTCTTGTACTTATATCACCTTAATGTCGAATATAGGCATGTAAACTCACAAAAATCGTCCTTGGTGAATTATTTACTAGCACAAATCTCCTAATTTATCTTAAGGGTACATGTACAAACTCTAAGCAATTAAAGATGGTACTTAATGTTCCTAGTAACTAATACCTAGTGGTTAATGACCAAATTTGTTGATCCTTTTCCCTCTATACCCGGTCACGACATACATACACACAAAATCTTCAAGATTTTGCTAGCTAAGCAAGGATCTTGTACAAACCCTCTCATTAATACTTGTACTAGGTGGTTTAACTCAAAACCATGTGAGATTAACTAAAATCTTCTCAAAACCGCCCCCTAGGGCACGATTTGGTTTGGGTGTGGACTAGAAAAGTTAACTAGACTTCCTACCTATAAATAACCATGTACACTTACCATTTGACACTCTTGTTAACTCAATCTTGTACACTTACCAACAGTTTGCTTGTTAGCTTGTCATATAAGCTAAATAAGCAAACCGACCTCCAAAGTGCTTATTAGACCTCAATGTACGTAACGGACCCTAATGGACCTAACAAGACCCTTTAAAAACCTTACCGGGCCTTAACAGGCCCAAGACCGGCCCAACAGAAATGCTTTTAGCTTAATTGGCTTATTTGGAATAAGCTGAAAAGAAAACAGTTTGTTCGGCTTAATACAAGTTGGAAAAGCACTAGGAAAAGTCTAAAAACTCTAAACACCCTTATCGGGTTAAGTTATTGGGCCCACAAGCCCAATAAGCTCGAAATAAGCTTCAATAAGCTCACCGAGCTTATTTTAAGCTTAACCGACCCACGTGAGCTTATTAACGACATTTAGACTTATTAAAACTATAACGGGCCTCTAAAAAGCTAAACGGACCTTAACGGGCCCAAATTAAAACTTTCATGATCTATTTTGAGGATAAAAAGCAAATTAAAACTATTTTACACCTTTTTCGTGGTCAAAATATGAAAACCGAAAGTAGAGGGACTAGTCTTGCCCTTTTCGAAACTTGTATAAAATGTTAAAGTCATATGTTGAAAACTCATGAGCTATAAGGACGAATTTCGTAAATAACTAAACGGTAAGGACTCAAATTGAACCTTTAAGTTAAATTCGAAAACTAGGGGGACCGATATTGTAATTAACGAAAAGTAGAAGGTTAGAACTCGTCACTTTTTCGAACACTATAAAACCATAAGGACCTAAGTTGTAACTTCGGAAATTAAAGGACTAATTATGACTTCTTCGCAACTAGAAAGTTTAAAGTGTAAGTGTTATATATTTATAAACCTAGGGACTAGAAGACAACAACTAAAACCTACGGGTACGTTTATGAAACGAAAGTGAAACATTTAACGCGTCGGTCGAACATTTAGATATTCGGACATCGAACTATTTGATAACAACTTAATAAATAAAGTATATTTATTAATAATGATTTCACGTTTCTCGA
>BQNB010009015.1:0-88086 GCA_026074375.1 Tanacetum coccineum
TGGTAGACAAAACGCAGCTAGCTTCCAAGGCAAAACGCAAGCTCACTTGACAAACTGAAACCTGAAAAACAAGGATTAGACAAAACGCAGGGTACAAATGTCCTTCTCAAGGAAGCTTTCGAGTTGTACTTCTTTGTCTCCACCATAAAACGCAACCAAAAATTTCCTTCTAAACACAAACCGCAACAAAGAATAAGCTTGAAAAAAAAAACTTGAAGATTAAGCTAGTACAAACTTGAGAAGAAGAAAAATAAGCTTTGACAAAGAATAAAACTCAACAAAAGACAAAGAATGAGAAGCCACAATTCGTTTTGCAAAGAACCTGTTTAACAACTTAAGCCATATCTTAAAGCCCAAAATCAATTTGACACAAAGCCCAAATAAACCACTAATAGTAGTTAAGTAAAATTAGTGAAGTTTAAAAAGACTTGTATCAACATAAGCAAAAGAAATAAGCCGAATGTGACAAGGAGCTAAAAAAACTTGATATGAAAAGTACGCACTAAGCAAAAAACCACAAATATAACAAAAACTCCAACTTTAAATATAGGACATTAGCACGTGATTTTAAGTTAAGAAATATGAGTAACAGTTTGTCATGTAGACATAGAAATCGAAATCTCAAAATCAAAAGAAACACAAAACGTGATGTTGAGCCCAAAAAGATAACGAGTCAATACAATGAAAAATAGCCCAAAACAATTACAGATCCTACTGTTTGGTAAATAAAAGCTACGAAAGAGAAAAACAGTTAAAAAAGAAGTAGAAAATAAACCAACACAATAAAATCACTCAACCCACCCCCTGGCTCTGATACCAATTGTAGGTTCCTATAATTTCACACAAATATGAACTAGAGAGAGAAAGTTAGAGAGAGAGAGAGAGAGAGATGGTTGGGAGAAAACTAGAGAAAAACACACTAAATTGTGTGTGTAAAAATGATTCAACCAACACCATCTCCATATGTGGAGAGAGTTTAAATATGTGTTACAAAATTCCTATAAAACGGGCTATGGTGTGGGCTTACAGTGGGTAAAGACCCGGCCCAACACCATAAATCATACGATTACTAATATAACTACGAGCTACGCTAAACATGAAACTACACGGGGTGACCGAATCTTTTTCTTAAACCTAACAAACTGTCATTTTAATTGTGCTTTTTTCTAGCTTAATAATAAGTTTCAGACTTAAGTCTTTTTATTAAAAGTGCTTATTTTTACTTGTTCTTTAGCTTTTTCAAAAAGAAAAATAAAAAAATGATTTTGCAAAAAGATAGGTCACAGGACTCGAACTTGTGACCTCCCTTACACAACACACACTCCTTACCATCATGCCCTTGGGTCTTTTTCAGTTTACCTTTGCACAATTTAATACTTAAGCCTAGATAAGATTTAGCTTATTATGCTTATTTGATTTTTCCCAGCTTATTGGCTTAAGCTTTTTCACTCGTTTTTCTTTGTAAACATTAAGATTAGTGTCTAGTATTTTTAGTAATTTTCTCAAATTTTTATAATTCAGTTTAATATTTTTAGTATTTTTTTAGTTTAAAAAATAGTTTAAAAAAGTTTTAAAATTCAAAAAAATAATTTTTGTGTTTTGAAAAATAGTTTAAAGCATTTTAGGTTAGAAATTTGCATTTTGAGTTTTTAAAGCTTTAATTTGTCATTTTTAGTTAATTAGTTAGTTAATTTTAGTTTTTAATTAGTTTTAATTTGGTTTTAAATGTCGTTAGGTTTTAAATTGCTTAAATATTTAGTTTAGCGTTCCTTTATGTGCTTTCCCTTTGCGTTTTTAGATTTAGAAATCAAATCCAAATCTTAAACGACAATCAAGCTCGATTTACGATATGAACGTGAATTTCCATTCACCTCTCACCGAGGAAAACGATACCCGTGTTGATTACTCATTATTCTTTTCTAAGAGTAATTTGTATGATACTTTGCTTATGTATATGTATTATATATATATATATATATATATTATTGAGGGTTATTTGTTTGATACGTATCTTGACGATTATCAATCCTCTAAGTCTAACTTCTAAATTCATCATTATATTGAAGAGCACATCTCCACAAAAGCGACACACAAGTACTTAATCCACACTTGTATGTTATTAGTAGAATGTCTTCTTTCTCATACTCTTTCTTTTTAGAATCGAGTCTCTAGGTTAGGTTAGGATTTGATTTGAACAATCAACTATTCATTCAATTTGGTTGTATACAAAGTCTTGTATCTTAGTGATTAAGCCTAGATCATTAGGGATCTAGTTGGAGTTTTGGTAAGCTTCCAAGAGGAAGTTCTTAGTGGTCATAGTTGTTATTAGTGATCCTAGAAGAAAAGTCAAAACACAGGTTCTTAATGGTGGATTCCGAGGGCGGAATACCGTAGGGAATAGCTCTTCTTAGTGAACGCCGATCTTAGTGCATATCGGGGGAGAGAAGTTGTACTACGGTTTATAGTCCACCATAAGGATTATACCAAAGTAATAGTATCGGTGTCGTGGATTCGCAACTAGACGTATGGATGGTATAAGCCCCTCATCCCGAACTAGTATATATCGTGGTGTCTCTTTCTCTTTCTCTCTCTCTCTTTCTCTCTCTCTCTCTCTCTCTCTCTCTCTCTCTCTCTCTCTCTCTCTCTCTCTCTCTCTCTCTGTGCATCTACTTATTGTTCTTACAGCTAAGTAGATCACTACACCACTCGATCCCATTGAGACTTAAAGTTTTTATAATCTTTGTAAGGACACGTCAATAAAATTCTTATTCAACACCAAACCCTATTACGGTTATTCTTCGATTGGTATCAAAGCCATTTACTCAAGTTTTCAAGCATTTATAAACCTTCCCGAGAAGTCATTTTAAGTTAAAAACTTTTTTTTCAAAAAATTCCAATATCTTTATCTGGTTTTTTTTTGGAGAAATTAGTAATGATCAACTGGCTCAATAAACTATGTCATAGGGCACCTTATGCGTGCTCTATGCCAAAGACCACCTTTGCTAGAAATGCCGAGGTTTTGCTAGTGTTAGAAAACCCGCTTTGAGACTTACATTAAGTCCAAAGATATTGACTTATGGCAAGTCATTCAAAATGGTGACTTTGTTTTCATGATGGAAGATCCGAAATCAAAGATGGAAGTTGAAATACCATATTAACTTCTTAAGGATGATCAAAAGAAGCAACTTCGCAAATATAATGAAGCCAAGATGACTCTTTACAATTCCCTACCGCGTAAAGAGTATGAACAAGTCTTCATGTAAAACCGCCAAGAAAGTTTGGCATACATTTATCATCACTCACCAAGGCAATTCACAAGTCAATGATTGCAAGATTGATCTTTTCACTCAATAATAAGAGAAGTTCTCAATTACAAGTGAAGAGACTATCGATAGTGGCTTCACACGATTCAATGTTATTGTCAATAGTCTCAAATATTTAGATCAAGACTACTCTAGCAAGAATCATGTGAGGATTTTTCTTTACGCACTCCTGTTGAAATGGAGAGCAAAGGTGATAGCCAGTTTGAAAGAACAGCCAAAAGATTGGCTAACACTCCTCTTGAAGAGGCTAATTGGGCAACCTTAAGGTCTATGAAATGATCTTGAAAAATAATGGCATAGCTTCCAAGACTAACAAAGAAAATGTTAAGTTTTTTGCTCTAAAAGCTAAAGTCACTAGAGAACAAATTAGTAGTGAATGATAGTGGTTAGTCAAAGGTGGGAAGAGATGAAGACGTAGACGAAGAAGAATCTGAAGCATTCAACTTTGATGGCAGGAACCTTTTCGGTTAAGTTCATTCGGATGGGAAGGGGGAAATCGTCTATTCGGACGCGTCATCATTGATTCTCGGTTTAATGGGGCTAATAGATTTGGAAGAGGCCGCATAAATGGTTTTGGGAACAAAGGCGATGAAATCTCAAGACAAAAGTGAGGTTGTTATAATTGCGGGGAGGAAGGTCACTTCATTGGTGAGTGTACGAAGCCCAAGGAGAGCAAGGCTTTTGTTGGAAGACCTTGGAGTGCCAAAGTGATTGTGATGTCGGTTGATGACCTTAAAAAGAGCAACGGTCTCATTGGCGGTGGTCGATCGACTCTCAAGAGGTACAACATAAACCATCTATTTCTAACAATGATTTTGATATTATTGATTTTCAAAAGGAGAATAGGGAACTCTTAAAGTTTAACAAAGTTTTTACTAAAACTTTTGAAAAACTTTTAAAAGAAAAATGAGTTTTGGAATAGTGGAATCAAGATCTAATAACTTTTAATTAAAATCAATGATCTCTACAACTTGAAGGTTAAGAAAACTTACTAATATTAAAGAGTTAGGTTAAACTTCTTCTCATACAGAAAGGTGTCCGCTAAAGTTCTCACACAAATGGTTGAATCTTTAAAGAGTAATGTTTCCAAGCTTCAAGACGAAGCATTGAGATTTTCAAATTTTAAGAAAGTAGCTTTGTTATAGACGATATGTTAAGTCGTTAAAAATTGTCCCTAAGTTTTATGCAATCGGTCTTGGTTGTTATAAAAATAAGGAAAACCACGTTCTATAAGCCTTAAGCAAACCCAATTAACGGTTTTTATCAGAGAGGGATAAACATAGACCTCTATAAAAACTGTCTCCTAACGTCTTGTTTGCCAAGAGAAAAACAAGATGCGCTTGAGGTTGGCTCCAGCGCACAACAAGCGCGCTTGAAGGTTGGTCAAAAACGGGATTCTGTTTAATAATGTTGTTAAACCTGTTGGTCCTCAAAATCATTTTGAAAACACCCAAGGTACCTAAACACCCATTACAAGAGTCGAAACTACCAATCAAGGATATCATCCAGTTTCACATAATGGGCTTGGATACGTCCAAACTCGAGTCAACCAAAGACCTTTATTACCCACTCCTAATATGAGACCCTCAAACTCATATAATCAAAGATCATATTTTCAAAATAACCATTCTTCCAAAAGAAGAAACATTCACCTTCTAAAGGAAAGAAAACTCTTACCCAAATCATAGACTAAAAACACCTCGGATCGTAGGACCAAACTTTCAAAACCAACATGATTTTCAAAATAATCCTTGGTCCGCGTTCTCAAGGTATGGTCTACATAAACTATGTGCATTATTTCAAGACTCAAGAATCGTTAACTTTGGCACCATATCTGCTAGCTACAACGGACCCAAGAAATAATTGGTACCAAGACCTTGAATTCATATTTGCTTGTAGGTTTTCCTCAAATATGGTCTACTATCAGACGATTGGATTGTGGATAGTGGTTGCACTAAGCACATGATCGGGAATAAAAGATTGTTTACTTTGTACAAGGCATATGATGGTGGACATGTCGTGTTTAGGAGCAACCTAAAAGGCAAGGTCATCGGTGGAGGTAATATTTATTTTTGGGTAAAAGGGACTCTCCTTGGTAAAATATATTAATAACCCAAAAACCGATAAGTACAATGGAATGAGGCTGAAAACGCCACATTAACCTCAAGCAAAGCTTGAACAACTACTAAATCATATGACAAGCCATATGAAAACTAGCGAAACAAGAACAAAACCAAACACCATTAAATAAATATCACATCCGACAAACTCTAAAGCGTCGCAAAGAATTCACCATCCTTGGATTTTCTGAAACGGCAAGAAAGAAGCTTGAGATGAACCGAGCTCATAATGCAATCAACAACTTGCTTCACCGACCTCTTAATATTCTTAAATAGCCGCTCATTTCGCTTTTGCCAAATAAAATAAGCACACGCCGCCAAAACTATTTTGGCAATGACACTTCGAGAAGATCTTCTCTTTGCAATTGGCATGATAAAAGAGATAATGTCACTAAAAACCAGGGGCAAATAATTCATTCCAGCAAATCCTTTCATGTGATTCCAAATTTACATAGAAAATGAGCACTCAAAGAAGAGATGTTCATGCGAGTCAATCTGTGTTTCACAAAGAGGACATGAAGCCATAAGAGAACTAGAAAGGTCCCAGCTGCATAACTTGTCTTGCATTTTCAACTGTTGCTTAACAATCAGCCAAAGATTAAAAGCATGTCGCGGAATACAATTTGAAAACCAAACCACATCAAACCAAACAACCATATTACTCCTAGGCCGAATAGAATTCCAAACCGAACTAATAGAAAATTGTTTAACAGTCCCCGTTTCTTATGACTCCATTACAATTACCAATGTTAAGCATGTTAGGTCAATTATGTGATGATGATTGCGTAGTTAAATTTACTAAAGTTAATTTTACTACTAGTAAAAATGGTAAATCGCTAACTAAAGTTCATAGGAGAAATGGATTATATACATGCAAATTAGGAGATAACTCCAAACAACAAATGTGTCTTGCATCCGTGGTGTATAACTTAATGCTTTGGCATATGAAGGTCACGCAAATATGAGGTTAGTTCAAAACTTAGCTTCCAAAGATCTGGAAAGGAACCTACCAAAGTTGAGTTTTAAAAGACACTTTTGTGACACGTGTGGTCTAGGGAGTCAAGGTAATTCAAATAATAAGACTTTGATTAAAGTGCCAATTACTAGGGTTTAGAGTTGTTACACCTAGATTTGTTTGGTCCATCAGCCATTCAAAGTTATAGAGGCAACTACTACACTTTGATGATCGTTGATGATCAATTAAGCTACACTTGGGTTATGTTTATAGAATCTAAGGATGATGTCTTAGAGAAATTCAAAATCTTGTGTAAAAAGCTTGAAAACCTACATAATTGTTCTATTCTTTCCAGTGAAACCAATCATAGTAGTAAATTTGATAAAAATGCAATTTGGGAGCTTTTGTGAACATGGAATGTCTTATAACTTGTCGGCCCCGTTCACTTCTCAATCGAGTGAGATTGTTGAAAGAACACATCGTAAGTTAATAATGATGAGTCATGCTATGTTAGAAGAGCAATCCATTCTACAAAGTTTTGGTGTCATGCATTAGATACGACAACATACATTTTTAATAGGGTTTATATTAGAAAATTCATTAATAAAACACCCTGTGAACTCCTTAGAAGTAGGAAACCGTCATTAAAGTACTTTAAGGTCTTTGGTTGTAAAGTATTTATACTTAACACTAAAGTACATCTCACTAAGTTCAACCCAAAGTCGTACGAAGCTGTGTTTTTAGGATGTTAAACTAGTAAAGCATACATAGTGCTTAATAAGTATAGGTCACTCAATAGAACAAGTAACTAGTGAGTTGCATGAGAGGACACTTAGGTCAAAGATAAAACAAGCTTAGGAATTTTGGCATGACATTTTCCAAAGTCCAAATTGCATGAGTCTAGTTGAGGTTGTTCATGGTTGACATGCACCATATGATACTGATTTGAGTGAGATGATGAGAGAAAAAAAATTAAAGGTCTAGAAGTCTGATAATGCGTTAATTATACATATTTTAGGTGGCGTTATTGTATATAGTATTTTATCTTTTATCGTTAACTTTTGATACTTAATAGCATAAAATACATGCAAGTTCACTTGAAGACATTCCAAGCTCAAAAGTATCCAAGACACAAGTGTTTATGCCTTATGGAAGTCTAGCTAGAAGATAGTAAAGAATAAAGTCCAAAAAAAGACCAAGTACGCCGTACTTCTTCCTAAGTACGCCACACTTCAGCCTGGAGTTAATGAAAAGCAGTAAATACCTGAAGTACGACGCACTTTTATATAAGTACGTCGCACTTCAGTCCAACATAAATGAAATAAACCTACATTAGGGAAAGTATGCCGCACTTTTATATAAGTGCGTCGCACTTCACCCCTCGACCAGCCTATAAATTGAGGTGAATTTCACCTCATTTCACACACACTTCTCAAGATAATTCTCTCTCAAAATCTCCATCATTTCCTGGGTTTTTAGCATGAAATTCCGGTGAAGACGAAGAAGATTTAATAAAGTTTAGTATAATACGGGTTTAATACAATTTGATACTTGTAAACGAGGTGTGTTCGATCCATTTCTTATTTGAATCTCGTATGTTCCTTGTTTCTCTACTTTACTTTATTATTATGAACTTCGTAACCATGAGAGGCTAAACCTCTTATGACTACTCGGTTATGTTAATATAATAAAGAAGTATTTGGTACTATTGTGATCTTGTTAATCTTCAGTTTACATTGAAATCCTGTTGTGTCTAAATCTTGTCAACTTTGTTCATCAACTTTGATAGTATACTCATAACGCTATAGGTCGAAAGACCTGTTGTGTACTATATAGTTTAAAGATTTGTCTGTGATCTTTATCGTTTGGTTGAAGAAATCCGCTTACGTTAATTGATAAACGAAATAGATTTGATATAATAGTAACTTGGTTATTTGCGTGATACACTTAATTAGGTTAACTAATATAAGTCTTAAGTTAAAAACAATTAATTTGTGGAAACATTTTTTGACGAGGAAATCTTTTTATAAGTTAAACAACTTAAATCAAAGATTATAGTTATACCATTGCTGCTGAGTTATATGAAGCTAACCGAGTAGTCATATTCCTTTATCATTAAAACTCTCCATTATCATTTATCTGTTATTCATCTTGAAAAAGTTATTATATTTTGTCTTAATTCTCATAATTATACGAACATAATCAAATCCTTATGGATGACGTGGTCGAACCTGAAACAGTATACTACATACGTGGGTTATACTTTACCCATGTGTTGGTCTAAAAAACAAGTAAAACTAGTCTTATAAATTTAAAGCTTTCACAACACATCAAAGTTTTTGGCGCTACTGCCGAAGATTTTAAACTGTTCTATAATTAATCCTTGATAATTAAAACAAAATTAATCGTTTTTCTGCCAAAATATCATTCTGCTCGCTTTCTGTGACTTTCGTTGCAGAAAGTGCACCTGCAGTCAAAAAGTTTTTCCTAGAACGTTCCCAAAATTCTATTCTCAAACATTTCACTTTGGATGCATACACGTGCTTCCAACTCCGTACTTGTTGGACCATTAGTTGAACCCAAATGAACCTTGAATCGTAGATTTCATTGCGAAACAAGAGAGTCCCATTCGAACGAAGGGACGAATGACCTGAACAACCAAAAGTAATCTACCCACCTATCCTTGATATCACCCACTTTTGTCACTTTCTAAATATCCTTGAAAATCATAACCACATGGATGATGAACCCATGTGGGCAGCCAACCGTGTTGTCACCCCAAGTCCTGGTCTGACAATCACCATTCCTAAAACTGCAAACGGATTTGCCATTAAAGGAAACCACTTGACTCTTGTCAAAGGGAACCAATTCGATGGTAGAATCAAAACCGACCCTCACAAACACATTCACAAATTTCTTAGTGTATGTAATATGTTCAAATATGGAGAAACGAAAAATGAAGCCGTCCGACTAATGACGTTTCCCCTATCACTCAAGGGTGAAGCAAGAACTTGGTTAGATGAACTCAATAAAGGAACCATTAATTCCTGGGATGAACTTCGAACAACTTTTATTAGCTGATTCTTTCCCCCAGCTCTATTTGATCGACTCCTTGAAGAAATTCAAGCCTTTTCTTAACATGAACATGAAACTCTAACCGATGCTTGGCTTCGTATGAAAGACATGGTCAAAAATTGCCATGATCACAATTTTACCAAAGGGAATATAATTAAAATCTTTTATCACGGCCTAAATGAAACAACCCAAGAAGCTCTTAATGCCACAGCTGGCAGTATTTTCCTTTACAAAACACCAAATCAAGCCTATCAGCTTCTCGAAGACAAAGTCTTACTTAAACTTGATTGGGCTAAAAACCAAAAACCAAAACCTTCTCTCAAGAAAACTATAGCTTTCGCCGATGAAGGCAGCAGTAATTCCGATACTGACAAGATTATGGCAAGCATGGGTGCCATGAACATAAAAATGGACGCTTAGTATAAAGAAATCTAATCTCGTGCCAAATGCAATCACTGTGGAGGAAATCACTCAACCATGGATTATAACGATGACGACAAACCTATGTCTCGCGAAGAAGAAGCAAAATTCATGCAAACCTTCCGACGTACACGTTTTTACAATGGTTACCGCGACCGTGACTCGAATCGCGATAATTGACGTTCAAGTGGAAGAAACAATTACAATCGAGACTATAACCGATCCAACTCTGATGACAAACCATAAGATATCCAAAAACAATTAAGCAATTTCATAAAATCTCAACAATTAACAAACACTTTTGTTAAAGATACATGCATGGATCTTAAAACCAAACTCGAAACAACAACTAAAAACCATCAAGCCTCGATCCAAAATTTAGAAGAAAAATTCGACAGACTCGTTGACAAGAAATCTGCTCGACCTTCTGGATCTCTTCCAAGTAACACTCAACCAAATCCAAAAGGTAGCTCATTTAAACCATACCAACCACCACAAGCTCAAAATGAGCATGTAAATGTCATATTTATATGAAGTGGTAAATCCTATGACCCACCTATCAACCCAAATTATTCTCAAACTCCTATCAATTTCGATAGTGATGATGAAGATAGGGAATCCACTCCTCAACCCAAACTCAAACTCCAAAACCAGTCAAAGAAACACCAATACCCAAGCCATATAAACCAAAAATTCTATATCCTCAACGCCTTCGAAAATAGAAAATAGAATCTCAATACGAAAAATTCCTCGATATGATTCGAGCCGTTCGAATCAATGTACCTCTTGTTGATGTATTATCAGGAATGCCGAACTATGGATAATTTCTCAAAGAACTCGTTTGCAATAAGCAAAAGCTTGAACAAATCTCATCTGCTTTCCTTAGAGATGAAAGTTCGGCTATGATCCAAAACAAAGTTCCACCCAAACTTGGAGACCCCGAAAGTTTTCTTATTCCTTACACTTTCAGCAAAACATTCTCTTGCAATGCTTTAGCCAATCTTGGTGCTAGCATAAATCTAATGCCATATTCTCTATATGCAAAACTATCTCTTGATACTCTCAAACCAACCAAAATAAGCGTAAAATTAGCCAACCAATCATTCCAATACCTTATTGGAATAGTTGAAAATATGCTAGTCGAAGTTGGTAAATTTACATTTTGTGTGGATTTTGTTATTCTCAAAATGGAAGAAGACAATAAAGTTCCTCTAATCTCAGGGAGACCTTTTCTTCATACTACCGACGCAGTAATTCGATTTAAACAAAAACAACTCAATCTTGGAGTTGATACCAAACGATTAAGTTTTTCGATCGACTCCGCGATGAAACATTCCTATTCTTATGATGATAAATGTTTTAGCATTGATGTCATTGATGAAATCTTAGAAGAAAATTTCGATGCTCTTCTCGAAGAAGGAAGTGAAATCCTTTATTCCATTGAGGGAACTCCTCTCGAAGACAAAATATTTGCCGAATTTGATGAATTTATTGCTATGAATATTGAAGAAAATGTTGAATCTGAATCAGATAAAGAAGAACCTACCTTCGAAAAAATCACCTGCGATACTGATTATAAAATCAAGATATCCCTTGAAGAACCTCCTACAAATCTTGAACTCAAACCTCTTTTTGATCACCTAGAATACGCATTCTTGAAAAAACCCTCTTTTTTCCTGTGATCATATCATCTCAGCTTTCTGAACAAAACAAAAATAAGCTCATATCTATTCTCAAAAAACACAAGCAAGCCTTTGCTTAGAAAACCATAGATAATCTTGTTATGTGTCTGTCTTTCTATAAACATAAAATACAACTTTTGGAAGACAAGAAACCAGTTGTTTAAAAACAAAGACGATTAAATCCAAATATGCAAGAAGTTGTTAAAAAAGAAATCGTTAAACTCCTCGATACCAGAATTATATATCCAATCGTCGATAGCCCTTGGGTAAGCCCAATCCACTATGTACCAAAAAAAGGTGGTATTACAGTAGTAACAAACGAAAAAGATGAACTTGTCCCAACAAGAACCGTTATAGGTTGGCGAGTATGCATCGATTATCGTAAGCTCAATGAAGCAACAATGAAAGATCACTTTCTGTCGCCATTAATGGATCAAATGTTAGAAAGACTCGCATGAAATAAATAATTCTGTTTCTCGATGGTTTTTTTGGATATTTTCAAATACCGATCGATCTAATGGATCAGGAAAAAACAACGTTCACTTACCCTTTCGGAATATACGCATACAGGTGAATGCCTTTTGGTTTATACAATGCTCATGCTACTTTCCAAATGTGCATGTTGGCCATATTTCATGACATGATCAAAGAATCTGTAGAAATATTCATGGATGACTTCTTCGTCTTTGGAAACTCCTTCGATAATTATCTAAACAATCTCGATAAAATGCTTCAACGTTGTAAGGATGCAAATCTTGTCCTTAATTGAAAAAAATGTCACTTTATGGTTAAAGAAGGAATTGTGCTTGGACACAAAGTGTCTGGAGCAGGCCTTGAAGTTGACAACGCCAAAATTGATGTAATCTCAAACCTTCCACCACCCACTAATGTTAAAGGCATTAGAAGCTTTTTACGACATGTCAGTTTCTTTCGATATTTTATCAAAGACTTTTCCTTTAACCAAGTTGCTTGAAAAAGATACTCCATTTGAATTCAATGATGAATGTTACAAAGTATTCAATTCGTTAAAAGAAAAACTCACATGCATTCCTGTAATCATGAGCCCAAATTGGAATCTTCCATTTGAGCTAATATGTGATGCAACTAAATTCGCAGTTGGAGCAGTCTTAGGACAAAAGGATGGTAAACACTTTTACCCCATCTATTTTTCAAGCAAAACTCTCTGCAGCTCAGTAAAATTATACTATTACTGAAAAATAACTAATGGTTGTAGTTTTTGCATTCGACAAATTCTAAACCTACCTAGTTTTATCCAAAACTATTGTATACACCGATCACTCAGATCTTAGACACTTATTGAAAAAGCAAGATGCTAAGCTACGTCTTATATGTTAGATTCTGCTATTGCAAGAATTTGATATCGAAATAAAAGTTAAGAAAGGTACAAAAAATGTTACCGTCAACCACTTATCTCAGATTGAAAAAGATGAGACAAGTGATGACAATGAAGTCGATGATAACTTACCTGGTGAAACTCTTATGGAAATTAGCACCAGAGACATACCATGGTTCGCAGACTTTGCAAACTATTGGGTAGGTGATATTATACCTAAGGGAATGACGTACCAACAAAAGAACAAATTCTTCTCTGACCTTAAATACTACTTTTGGGAAGACCCATATCTCTTCAAAGTATGTTCAGATGGTATGATTAGACGATGTGTGTTATATGTCATGTTTACATAGTAGATATCATACAAAAGTTATAGAATAGAGGAGAAGAGCTAGAGAGTTTTTTTTTTATCATTTTTAAAGTTTTCATTCCAAAGGTAAAATAGAAATAGAAAGGAGAAGCGAGTTTATAAAATGTAAAGACTTGTATAAATACCCCTCCTAGATGGGTATTTATACTTATTGTTGTTCCTATTCTATTTTCCTAACTTTAGTCAAACCTTGGTCAACTTTACTTAAATTTGACCAAGATAGACTTTATTACATTATAATTACTAATAAAACTATAAACTAAACTATACAAAGACCAATTCATATAATAATAAACACTTTTCCTAAACCTAACAATCTCCCCTTAAGGGTTGATTATTACAGACACTTCATCGTCGGCACAAATGGTCTTCCATTCATAAATGATTCCTACCTTCTCATCTCCTCTCGGTGACTTAGACGCTTGGTTATTTCTCTTTCAAATGCTCTTATTATGTCACGATCTAATTCACCTAGAAGAGGTGGTTTCTTTTATGGTTCAGATTGAAAGATCTTGAGCTTTACTTCTTGACTTTTTCTAGCGTAGCATCACAAAACTTGACAATCTACACCAAGTACACAACTCATTTATCATCTTTGTTGTTCAAGTAAATCAAACCCGTAGTTAGCTTGTCAGCTATTGAGTACAGTTCATGTGCTTTAATACTAGGAAATGTCAATGTTGGTGCAGTTAAATTGACCTTGATTTGATAACTCTCTATTCCCAACTGAAAATCATGAACTCTCTCCCAGATCACACGACTTCTGATGAACGTATTAATGAATTCATCAACTTGGTTTCACGATAATTGACCTTCTTGTTCCGACAGAGATAATACAAGGCTTTGATATCATTTTTTTCAAGTACTTGAATTCAGCTTCAGAAAAACTACCCGACTTATCATTTTCTATCATCACAAGAATTTGTTCCATGAAGTCCAAACCATATAGTTAATCAGTAATAATTCTGACAACTTCTGCAATCCTGTAATTGGAGAAATAGTCTTCTGGATTGTTTCTGACTTTACTTTGATTTTGCTTGTACACTCTCTTATGCCATGAATCTTTCCAATGTTGAATTAACAACCATGCATCTTCATTGAAATTCTTGAATTCTTTACGAACCCAACAATTAATCTTTTCTTCCAGATTAGCTTCTGGAAATAGTATTGCATGTATCTTATGGAGTGAAAGAATATAATTCTTCTCCTCGGTATTTCCATTCTATAGAAAGAATAAATCTTTGTTGTACAAATACCTTGGAGGTTCATTTAGATTCCTTTGTTGTCCATAGAAAACGAGAGGCTTTGGTATTGGTCATCTTATGTCTTGTTGTTTGCTTTCCTGAACTATATGATTCTTCATAAAGTTTATTGCTTGTTCTAAATGGTAGGCGTACTCTTAAGCATTTCTAAACTGATTACCCAACATATCATTCAGTGTAGCCTCCATTCTTGCACGATCAAAAATAGTTGGAACATGCTTATCAATGTTTTGAAATTATGTGATACGCTTAGGTGTTTCATCTTTAGGAATCACCTCATCTTCATCAATAGCTGTTTCCTCTTCCCATCCATCCTATTCTTGCTGTTGTTGTTGTTGTTGCTTGGATACATAAGTTATGGAATCTTTGGCTGATTGTTTTGACGAAAAACCTCTTGCACACTATGAACTCTTAGAAGTCTTGTGTCTTTTCACTCTTTTTCCCCCCTCAGGAGGAGCATCATCTTCTTGATGGTCATCATGTCATTGTGAGTGAAATTCATCATCCTCGCAAGAAGTATTAGAAGTGGAAGACTTTTCAAACTTACGCTTTAGTACATCCCATAATGCTGGATCATTAGCTTGATCTTGAAGATTGGACTGCATCATCAAATATCGTTGTTGTTGAAGATTAGCTGATAAAGTTGTTTTGGTTGAAGTGGTTGTAGTAGGATGAACTTGAATAACATTGTTCTGCACATAATTCTTGAAAAGTTCTTCTATGATCTGGGGTGCTTGTGCATCAAATTCTTTGGAAATAAGAGCAGGTACTTCAGCTTGAAAAGCATCTCGCTCTTGAATGACTGTGTCAGCCACAACTCTTTTCAAATTTTCTTTAATCAAATCATTAGTGGCTCTTTCAGCAAGTTGATGAACAATTTCATAGAGAACTTGATCAACTTTTCCATGAACTTTCCAGAATTCATTTGTTGTCACACATTTACATTCTATGTCCCTGATCATATATTTTTGACACCTGCACATCCTGTGAAGCGCTCCTAGAAGATGACTATACTTGTTGGAAATTCGTCTTTCCTTGTGTGGGTCTTTAGATGTAGTGGCGGGTGAGAGTGATACAGTATCCTTTAATTCTTGAGCAATATTCTTATCCGAAGATAAGTTTATCCTAGGGGATCTAGGTGTTGTAGGAATCAGTGTCTGCATCTTCTCAGTCCTAGTCTCCAACTACCCATCTCATCACCTTCCTTTTCATATTTCTTCTCTTCCTTATTATCATCATCATCAACAACAACTTTCGGATGTTCGTTATGACTCCCGGGCTCTATCCTATCTCTGGAATCATCAACATCATCATGAATCATAGAAGCAACAAACTTATTAGCATATGATTCGACATCTTTTTCACCTTCGATCACATGCTTCTGTTTGATAGTTACTTTCAGTGATTTTTGTGGTGAACTTGTATCTCTAGCATTTTGCTTCCTCTTCTTCCCCTGAGGACTAGCAATAGTAAGGGTAGGTGTCCTATAGGCTCTAGGTGTAGTCCTATGCGTTCCTTGGGTAGAACCAACTGGTTGTGGTTGATTCACTGGAACAACTATATTTCTAAACACCATCTCATACTCCTTAAAGTCATTAGTGGCACGGATCTCTATAGTCAAGGATGCATCCAGAATCAACATCCCTCAAACTGTCACATTCCTCGTAGTATAAACACTCACCAACGGAATATCATCTTTAATGGAATGATAATCCTCTTCAAATCTCAGAGGAATGGATGGATATTTCTTCATTAAGTCAGCAATTATGAGCTTTGTGAATCGAGGGTACCGGATGACATCCTTCTTCTATGATACATAATTTATGAAATCCCACCATAGAAGAGCAGCATAATCAATATTTGTGCGATTGACCACGACATGAAAAAGTTGTAGAATGGTAATCTTTGTCTGATCATGTCCTAATGTTCTTATGGTTAAACAATGGTTAAACACCTTAAACATTGTTTGCCATGGTCGAGCAGGAATCTTCGTGTAGAAGGCACTCACTTTGTCAACAACACCTTGATAGCAAACCGTGTGCATGAAGGATTCAATAATCTATATGTCGACTAATGCAGCAAATGGATTGTCTAGAGTTTCCACTGGCAGTTAAAGAGTATCACGAAACATATCAACTCTCCAACTACCCATCTCATCAACTTCCTTTTCATCTTTCTTCTCTTCCTTATTATCATCATCATCAACAACAACTTTCGGATGTTCGTTATGACTCCCGGGCTCTATCCTATCTCCGAAATCATCAACATCATCATGAAACATAGAAGCAACAAACTTATTAGCATATGATTCGACATCTTTTTCACCTTCGATCACATGCTTCTGTTTGATAGTTACTTTCAGTGATTTTTGTGGTGAACTTGTATCTCTAGCATTTTGCTTCCTCTTCTTCCCCTGAGGACTAGCAATAGTAAGGGTAGGTGTCCTATAGGCTCTAGGTGTAGTCCTATGCGTTCTACTTGGGATTAGAATGAACCAACTGGTTGTGGTTGATTCACTGGAACAACTATATTTCTAAACACCATCTCATACTCCTTAAAGTCATTAGTGGCACGGATCTCTATAGTCAAGGATGCATCCAGAATCAACATCCCTCAAACTGTCACATTCCTCGTAGTATAAACACTCACCAACGGAATATCATCTTTAATGGAATGATAATCCTCTTCAAATCTCAGAGGAATGGATGGATATTTCTTCATCAAATCAGCAATTATGAAGCCTTTGTGAATTCACGGGTAAGGGGGTACCGGATGACATCTTCTTCTATGTTTCATAATTTATGACATTCCCACATAGTAAGAGCAGCATAATCAATTATTTGTAGCTGATGACCACGACATGGAAAAAGTTGTTGGAATGGTAATCTTTGTACTGATATGTCAATAATGGTCTGTGGTTAAACAATGGTTAAACACCTTAAACATTGTTTGCCATGGTCGAGCAGGAATCTTCGTGTAGAAGGCACTCACTTTGTCAACAACACCTTGATAGCAAACCGTGTGCATGAAGGATTCAATAATCTCTATGTCGACTAATGCAGCAAATGGATTGTCTAGAGTTTCCACTGGCAGTTAAAGAGTATCACGAAACATATCAACAGTGTAAATTATCTCATGATTATCTATCTTGAATATGATAGTGTCCTCAGTATCAGGCACCTTGCGGACCGTTTTCCAGAACTGTTGTTAGTACACAGTTGGAACATCTGCAGTAGCTGTAAGAGCATAACTCAACAGATGATCAAGCAAGATCTGTACCACTATCTTGAATTTTGGTGAGCATGAGATACTTTAGAGCACAACATAATTGTTGCATCTCCCAATGCCTTGAAATTTAGGGACAAGTTGATCAGCTGGAATAATTTGTTGAGCAATGTGAAATATTGTATGATGACATGAAGTGATTAGTAAAATGAGATAAAGTTTATGTAACACACATTTATATAACATTTTTTTGTCTCTTTTCACTATGTCTGTTTTTATATGCTTTGGCAATTCTTTTTGAGCATATTCTGATCATTTTCTTTTTTATGTGTCAATTCTTGCTTTTTTAGGCACATGTCAAACGCTTTATTCGTCTTTTTCTTTCGATCTTATTTTTGTATGCTCTGGCATTTCTTTTTCGAGCATACTTAGATTTACTTTTTCGCGTATGAATTTTATCTCTCTTTTTATTTTGAGTTTCCTCACCAAAAAGCATTTGTGAAATGATACTCTTTCAAGAATAATAAAGATATACTTTTATTTTGTATACAAATTGTGACAACCATTGATGTTTAAAAATTCAAAAGTATAACTTTATATTCTCATAGAAAACTTTTCAGTAAAAGAGTACCACTTTTTGACACAAAGATACAGCCTTTTGATAGAAATTGAGATAACTTTTCCAAAATCACAAGCTTTTCAAAGATGTTTGAAAACAATGATTATACAACCAAACTAATGTAACAATAATTGGATGGTCACTAAGACACTCACTCCTCATTCTGTTCGATGCAAAAAAGGGCCAAAACCGGACGTGACTTAGACTATTTACCCGATGATAAATAATAGATAGTCATAAACTTTTGAATGGTTTTTTGAAACATTCTTTTTAAAACTTTGAAATTTGTCTTTGTTGATACATGAGAAACTTATGATCACAGACAGTTGAATCACCATGTTTATTTATTTTTCTTTTCATATCATTTGAATCATTGATCGTTGGAATGAAAATTTAGCTATGCAAAACATATTCTTATATATACAATATTTGATGGTCAGTAGATTGCTTAATCATTATCCTGTTAATTTCAAGAAACGGTCGAAACCAGACACAATATTCACCATTTGATTCATTTATCAATATGAAAATATGATTTATAACTAAATTTATCATTGGTTTTCGTAAAATGTCATTTTGTTTAACAATTAAGCCCATTTTTAGTATTTGTAAAAAAGAATTAGCCCATTAAGATTGTTTTCCAAAACCCAAACTGAAAGCCCAACTTTACCTTACGAAACCCATCTATTAGCCCATACAAAACTTATCATTTTGGCCAAATACTGTTTACGAAACCATTTTACTAAGCCCATACGAAACCGAAACCTTAAACCATTACTTTCGTAAACATAATTATTAAAGAAAAATGATAAACTGAAAGATTTGTTTTCATTTTCAGCTTATTTTTATCATTTATTCACAATTTAAGATTGTTCTTATGTTTTGAAAGTAATATTTCAAGTTTACGAAACCTATCAAGATTACGAAACCTCATGATCTTAGTCCAAAAATAATATTTTCAGTGATCAATCCATTCCAATCATGTTTTATGATACTTATCAATGTTTTGCCTCAATTAATTTCACTATTCAAACACTTTCATTTTTATGAAACCCTAGATCTATACGAAACCTATATTAACAATTAATAATAGCAATTAATCACAAAGGAAATCAAAATAGATCATGTTTCTTACGTCTTTCTATCACTGAGAACTGACAAAACAATTTGGATCGTTGCTTTCTAAGTTACGAAAGCTCAAACTTTTGCAAAGAATTTACGAAACCTTGTTACTGTGTGTATACGAAAGTGAGGGGTTACGTATGAATCTTGTTCCTTTTATGCTTTCGAAAATAACTTTGCATTTTTGACAATTTCAGTCCCTCAAGTTACTTTCGTAAACTTTATTAGTCCATACAAAACTATCTTTTGATTTTGACATTTTTAGTCCTTCTTTTTTCTTTCATAAACAATAACATCCCATACGAAACTATCTTTTACATTTTGACACTTTCAGTCCTTATGGTTACTTTCGTAGGCTTTTAATACCAAAAGAAAAATAACTCCCCATTGGAGTTAGACTATTTTTCATAACAAACCTTTTTGAATTATTTTGCAGTTAAGTTCCTGTTTTTTCTTAAAAATTTATAACTCCCCCTCGAACAAATGTCCATTTGAATTTCTTTCCTTTTGATAAAATTTTGTTCAATCAAGAAGTTATTTTTGCTTTTGGGAACACATTTTTATTCTCTGATGATGAAGTGACTTTAAAAAGTTTATAACTCCCCCTCAATAAAATATCTAATTAAAGAACTTATCAAGAGATAATTAATTTTTTAGTTTTGAACATTCTTGAGAAGATTTTAAATATCAAGAATTTCATAACTCCCCCTCGAATAAATGTCTAATTAAAAAACTTATTCAAGAGATTGTTACTTTTTGCTATTTTGCACACTTGAATTTTTCAAAATTAATAATTTTTTAAAGATGTTTTTCAGGAAATCCTCATTTTGTGAATGGATTTTGATTACAAACCACATATTTTAGCAGTGAAATCTCATTTTATGAATGATTTACTCCTCCTCAGCTGATGATACATTGATTTTGCATTTAAAGAACCACTTTTGAGAAATACAATATCATGAAACTAATAAAAACAGGGAATATATGTGTTTGTATCTTTAAGTTAAATTTGTTTTTTGAATGTTTTTGTTTTTCAAATTTTTATTTATTTTTCATATTTTTGAAAAAGAAAGAACATATTTTGGTTTTTTAATTTTTATTGATTATTTTTTTTATTTTGTTTTGGAAAATTTATTTACAGAAAGTTTTTGATGTATGGTCTTTCATTCAAGAAGATAATTTTGCCAGACGTTTCAACTCAGTTGGAGTCATACATCTTATACCAATCCAGTGAACTAAATACTCAAACATTTCTCTTGGAAGGTCTTTTGTAAAAAGATCAGCAAGTTGATATTCCGTTCTGACAAAGTAAAGTTCAATGGTTCCTTTTTCAACATGCTCCTTATAAAGTGATAACAGATGTTAATGTGTTTTGTACGTGAATGTTGTACCGGATTACAAGATATGGAAATTGCACTCTTTGAGTCATAGTACATTAGAATCTTGTTGTACTGAAATCCATAATCTAGTAGTTGCATCCTCATCCAAATGACTTGAGTGCAGCATGCAGATAAGGATACATACTCAACTTCCGCAGTTGACATTGCTATACAATCTTGCTTTTTAGACTACCAACTGACTAGCTTATCTCCTAGAAATTGAATGCCACCAGATATGCTTTTGTAATCATCATTACACCTTGCATGGTCTGCATCTGAATATGAAATTAGCTCAAACTCGGAGTCCTTCGAGTACCATAAACCCATGTTAATGGTTTGTCTTAGGTATCGAAAGATCTGTTTAACCTCTTTGAGGTGTTTTTCGGTTGGGCGTGCCTGATAACGCGCACATACAAACATTGCAAAGGCAATGTCTCATCGACTGGCAGTGAGGTACATAAATCCCCCAATCATACTACGATATTTAGTTTGATCAACTTGGGTACCTGTAAGTCTGTATCTAGTTTGGTCGTAGGCATTGGTGTGCTAACGGTATCACATTTTTCCATCCCATGTTTCTTAAGAAGATCCATAGTATATTGTGATTGATATAAAAATTCCTCGGGGTGATTGTTGAACCTAAAGTCTGAGAAAGAACTTCATTTCACCAATCATTGACATTTCAAAATTATCTTTCATTAGTTTTGCAAATCTATTTGAAAAGACTGGATTTGTTGACCCAAAAATTATGTCGTCGACATAGATTTGAACAAGTAAAATGCCATCCTCGTGTCTTCTTATAAATAATGTCAGATCAACAATACCTTTTACAAAATGATGTTCGATTAGGAATGAGAAAAGCTTGTGATATGAGGCTCTAGGGGCTTGTTTGAGACTGTACATAGCTTTCTTAAGACAATATACGTTGTTAGGAAAGTCTGGATCTACAAAACCATCAGGCTGACGAACAAAAACTTCCTCTTTCAGTGAACCGTTTAGAAATGTCGTTTTGACATCCATCTGGTAGATAGGATAGTCTTGTGAGCCGGCATATGCCACAAAGATTCTGACAGCTTCTAGTCTTGCAACTAGTGCAAAAGATTCCTTAAAATCGAATCCATCCTCTTGACCATATCCTCTGGCAACTAAACGAGACTTGTTCCGAATAACTGTGTTTTTAACATTAGTCTTGTTTTTCCAAATCCATTTGGATGCGATTATGTTTTTGCCAATAGGACATTTGACAAGTTCCCAAACATCAAGGCGTTTGAACTGGTTCAGCTCATCTTGCATGGATTCAATCTAGTTGTGATCAAGCATAGCTTTCCTGATGTTTTTCGGTTCAGTAGTACTTACTGTATGTGCGTACATACATACTTCAGTATCAGTATGAAGTCGATGTCTTGTTATTATAGGTTTTGAGGGATCACCAATCACTTGTTCAATTGGATGATTCTTAGTCCACTTATCAGTAAAGCAATGTGTTTGGTGAAACTCATGCATATTTGACGGGACCTGATATGTTGAAGATGACTCAGCTTCTTCGATCATAGGAGTTTGATGTGGATTATAGAAAACATTTCCGTCAAGTTCTGCATCGTCTTATTGAACTAATTCATTGGCATTATCATTCAAGACTGGAGTGTTTGGTTCACTGGCAACTTGTTTTGCTGATGAGGATACTATTTAAGGAGCTTCATCTTCTTTAACGACAATTGACGATGATGAAGAAGTGTCTTCGTTATCAAGAGTATTTACAACGGAATTATCTGACCCTTTTGGAGGACTCGTCGCATAGTATTCTTTATACAAAAGGACCAAACAAATTTATCCAAGTCTGTTTTTGATGGTACTGATTGTGAATCTTCCGATGAATCTTGAAAATTCATGCAGTTAAATTCGGGTTCTGAATAGTTGCATTCAGAAGCCATTGCTGTGAGTTCATCAAACTTGACATGGATCTTTCCATTATCTTTTTGGTTCGGAGGTTATAGATACGAAATCCTTTTGATGACTCAGAATAACCAATAAAGATACAAATGTTAGCCTTTGGTTTCATTTTCCCAAGATCACCACGATCATTTATTGGATAACAAAGAGAACCAAACACATGAAAGTATTGAATAATGGGTTTTCTTCCGCGAATCAGCCCATAAGGAGTCTTGTTGTACCGAGTATGTACAATAGAGCAATTCTGAGTAAAGCAAGCTGTAGCAATAGCTTCAGCCCACAGAAATTCTGGTGTTTTTGAAAAGATAAGCATTGTGCGTGCTGCCTCGACTAGTGTACGATTTCATCGTTTAACAACACTCTTTTGTTGAGGCGTTCGAGCAATTGAAGTATTATGAACAATGCCTAGCTTTGCATAAAACGACCATAATTTCTCATTCTTGAACTCAATTCCATTGTCAGATTGGATCTTCAAAATTTGAGCCTTTAGATTCCGTTGAACTCGATTAATAAAATCGATGATCACATCTGGAGCCTCATCTTTGGTACGAAGAAAATACATCCAAGTGTAACGAGAATAATCATCGGCGATCACTAGAATATATTTCTTGCCATTGATAATTGCTACCCTCATTGGCCCACATAAATCTATATGAATTAATTCGAGTTTAGATTCTGTGCTTGGTACCAATTTTGGTGGAAGTGAAGCTTTCTTGCTTTTTCCTTACTCACAAGCTGAACATAGGTGATCTTTATTATACTTAAATTTCAAAATCCCATCAACTAGATCTTTTGGCGTGAGTTGATTAATGGTACCAAAATTCAAATGAGAAAGCATTCGGTACCATAACCATGATTTTATTGATGTGGCCCTAGACATTAAGCACACAGGAGAAGAAGCCACCAATTTAGAAATAGAGATAGTGTAGAGATTTGAATCAAGTGAATCGGTAAGCAAATCATCACCCTCCAAATTCCAAACATAACACGTGTTTGAACGAAAGGCTACTTCTAAATCTCCATCACAAAATTGTCCAATTAAAAATAGATTGTGACCAAGGCCTTAAATGTAGTATACATGACATATCATGAGATTGCCTTGAACATAATCTCCATATCCAGTGATTGCAGCAAAATGATCATTCCCGAAGCGGACTGTTCTTATGAATTTCTCAATGAAATTTCTTAGCAATTGAAGATTACCAGTCATATGCTTCGAGCATCCGCTATCAACAATCTAAAGGACGAGATGGATCACCTGCATCACATGAAATAAATGCAGATGGAAGAGTGGACAGTTTGGCTTACCATTTCCGAGTGGTAACCAGTGTTTTTGATTTAGATCAAACACTGGTTCTACTTTTTGTCACACTAGATTGTGATTGAGCCGTTTTGCTTTTGGGTGTCCAATTAAAACTTTGTTGGTATTCAAACCATTTCTGCCACTTTCTACTTGTTGCAAGTTTGTTTTTCTCGTAATTGCTAAGTGTCCTACTTTGACTAGAATTAAGAGATAGTGGTAACGCACTAGAGACCTTATTTGTTGCTGTTGGGCTTTTAGCAACCCTTAATCTAGATTTCACAACTACAGAAGTAGCTCCTAAATTCTTAGATTTTGCTGCTATATGGGTAGTTGTAATAACCCATAATTTTCATCACTGTAATTTCCACTTATATTATATTAAATACTACTTTTTCACGGGAAAATTTTTGCTTTATTCACTCCAACTATGTAACATAACTTACATAGCAAATTAAACGAGCCCACGCAACCTACCAATGCCAACTATATCTACGTTTATATCAAGTAAACATCCTAATATGTCAAGTCTATGTTCTAATAACATTTTTACCAAATACGTTATCCGTTTAACGTACCATTTACAACGTTATTTCAAAACAAGCATTATACGTTAACGTTTATATCAAAACCCTAACTTCATGTAATGTTTACATACAAAATGAATGTACAAGCCTTCAAGCATATGTATAAGTGATTAATTAATAATATTTAAATCACATTTTCCCTCCTAAAAACAAAGTACAACTCATTTGAGCTTAATGTACAAGCCAATAAAGCATAGAATTCAAACTAGCTCATTTCCCTCCAAAATCTTAAGGATTTCGTACCACTGCTTTAGCACTAATTACAAGCACTCAATACACAATATTTAAACACTTTTCCCTCTCAAATCTCAGCTCCTACACTAACCCTAAAACCTAAACCCTAATCCTAAACCCGAAAACCCTAGCAAACCCGTTACACCCTTAAATTAGTTCATAGTTTTCAGAAATCTGATCTGTTGATAAAACATAAGATCTGGGAAAAATCAATAGGCTTTGGGTATTAATTAGAAACACTAGGTTGTAGTCCTATGTCTTGTCATCATTTTGCCGGTTGACTCAACCCGATTCGATGTCGGATAAATTAGTTATAGCCGAAATGGCAAAAGTACGCAGATTCTGCACACTTATAGTAATGGCTGTTATCTCTAAATTTTTGTATAGTGACCCTTAAATATGTAAAACTAAAAGTTGTAGAGGACTCAAATATCTAACCATGCTCACTGATTTGAGCTTAATCGGAATTACAGTTTGTAAATGACAACCATTTTACCAGGACCGATGTTGGCTGTCCAAAAATAACCATGAACTCGCCACCCCTAAACTACTTCTAAACCTAATTCTAAGAAAGCTAGCACCTCAAGCACCATGACCTCACCACCACCTTCAGCTCCTTGTCATCAACCTAGCACCCACGCACCTTAGTCACACACTTGCTCATCAAGCAAAAAAACCCTCCTTGTCACTCCTTAATAACCGAACCCTTTTCACACCCTTACACCTCATCCTAGCTCTTCATACTCACCATACTATCCTTCCTTGGTCCTTACTCCATCCATCTTAGCCACCAATCCAAGTAACTTGGCCATTACTTTACCTAAACTTGGCCTCCAAGTTTCCCTAGCCCTATATATACACGCATACATACATACTCTTTCAATTCATCTCTAAAACTCAACACATACTCAAATCATGTTCTAGCCTTGTCCTAGAAGAGAAGTGAAGTCCTTAGATAAGATTAGAAGCCAAAGATTAAGAAGAAGAAGCCTTAGAACTCGTCTTCAAGTAACTCGAACCAAAAACCCTCTTTTTTGACCCATCTACAAGTTTGTAAGTCCTCACCTTGTTCTATAAGCTTTTACTTCATTTTAGATCTTTCATTAGCTTTATTAGATCATGTGTAAGTAACTTGTTTAATCCTTGAACCACAAACCCATGTGTTTTGGTTTCCTAAACCAAACAAACCCATTTTGGATTTTTAAGCTCACAAGCTCTTTTCATAAGCTTCAAGCTCGTAAAACTTATTTAATCTAACTTATTTTAGCTTATTATAATAAGCTATAACCTGTACATTACTTTCTATATTGAAAATTATCAATATTTTGGCTTTTGGACTTGTTACGCAAAACATTTCATGCAAAGGGATATATATTGTAAATTCTTAAAACTTATAACTAGAAGGGCTGAAAATGTAATTATCCTAAAGTTAAACTTCAGGGGTTGTTTTGTCATAGTTGAAAGTTAAAGGTTTAAAGATTTTAAAAGTTATATTAAAAGCATTAACTTTGTAAATATATATAAACCAAGGGTGTATATTGCCATTTTACATTCTTAAAGGTATAAAATGTAATATTTTTATATTAATTATAAAAATATATTTTATAAGACTCGGTTTTATTAAAGCCCAACACATTTGTCATTATCATTCATAGATCGAAACGTTATAAGATAATTATGTTATAAATATAACCTAATTTATCATCCGCTAGCTTTTGAAGAAACTTAAATTGATAAAATCTTATCATTTAATCTATAACGTATCACGTTACTAGGGAGTTTCATGTGAGTGGTTTCATTTGGGTATACGTTTTTAAGAGTTTGTTGGATTTACGATTTAAAGTGTCCTGGCTCCTCAAACGTTTACTGCGTGACCTCTGAATTATGATAGCCCGAACAGTGATACAATATTTCCATAAATTAATAAATCAAAGTAAGATGTAAGTTAAACTTTATAAAGTTTTGAAAACATAAACAATGACACTAAGACTTGACATATTACCCTCAGGTTACGTGACGAGGCCGTTACTTTAATTTCATATACTTTTGCCATCAATCAGATTTCCAGGTTAAGGTAAGTTCATAGCCTCGCATTTTAATATTTTGAATATTTGATAAACCCGCGAGGGGATACATGCTTAAACCATAAATGCAAGTGTTTTTCCAACTGTATGCTATCCAGATATATTATTGCCTAAGTACCTTCCAGTGCCACTATTTCCATATCATGAACCATTAATTACTTGCGAGTAAACGTAAATATTATAGATAGATCTATTAGGGGTGACGACTCCTATTGGTATACCCGTTCATAGGGTAGCCAAACGCACTATATTTGACTTAATGGGTAACCTTGGCAAGTTACCTTTCCACGGGGACATTTGTTCCTCAACCAATGTCACTACGGTGATTTTCATGTTAACGTATTGATATCATGAGCTTAGGGCAATAATACTATTTTTCATGATAATTGTATGTGAGCAATTATTGACCACGTTATGATAAACTTGTATTTGATATATACTATGATAATGTAAATGCATTTCCATTTCATTTATGGGTGTATAACAACGTAACCCACTGTCTATGATGACTTGTATTCAACTATTTATCATAAACCTATGAATTTCACTCAACCTTTGTGTTGACCCTTTTAGCATGTTTATCTCAGGTAATTGAGCAACCTATGCACGGATGCCAATTGACTTGAGGACGTCCAAATTTGTTTAATCATCAAACATATGTATGTTTCCATGTGATTTTGTGACCGGTCTATTTTTTATAAACTCTGTTATATTGAATGATAACTAAATTTTCTGAAAATGCTCGTTACTGAGTCGTTTTCCTAATATTATGTATGTTTGAAATCCATGAAGTAATCCCTTCAGAATAGCTTTCGGCTGCTATAATGTCGGGGTGTTACAAATTGGTATAAGAGGCTCATGGTTATAAAGGAACAAGAGGTAAAACACTAAACTATAACTACTTTTTTCCATCCAAGAAAGTCCTCCGTTCCACTACAGTTATCCAAGATAGTATGTGATAAGTAAATTTCCCCTTCCATGGACTTTAAGGGCTTATATTTGTCTTCATATAATATACTAATGGGCTTATCCGGCCCATTAGATGGGTTCGGGTGGGCCCATTAAGTATTCTTCGGTTACGGCTTCGGCTTTGACCATTGACTTTGTCGGGGTTGACTTTGACTTTTTCACGCTCTTCCATTCCGTGCTCGGTTTTGTCGTTTTTGCTTGATTTTTCGTCCTTTTCTCGGATTTCCATTTCCTGCACAATATAAATGAAAACATACAAATACAATGTATTTTTGGTACGTTTTTGGTCATTTAAGTTCGGTTTAAATGGAAAACGGTATGTGTAATTAAGCACATACCATCTCCCCCCCCCCCCATCCTTTTATTATCCTATCTGATTCCGATGTTGAGGATACTTTTTCCTCTACACACTCTCCTGACTACATCTCGGCTTCATCGGACTATTTCCCACCTAAAGACGCTGAGACACATGTTGAATCACCCATTCCAATATCTCCATCTTCATCAGTAGGATCTTCATCACCGGTTAGGTCAACTATACCACCACCAGACTATCCCTTTGATAAGTTTATCTTCGCAGAGTTAGATAACTCATTATGGATCATACCGAAACCACTTGGAAGTGAACCAGTCCCCGAGTAACCAAATGAGTCAGATGCTTGTTAGAGTGTTCATCTCTGGAAGTCTTAGATTCCAAAAAATTTCGTTATATCCTGCAATGTAATATCAAAGAATGATCACAAGTCCTTGTATTATAATTTTCATACCTTAACTTGTGATATGACTATATCATTTTATGGATTCTTATTCTGTGTTGTCTTGTATATGTTGATAGATGCCTCCCAAAAGAACATCAACATATGCAGCACCAGCTATGACTCAGGCTGCCATCCGGCAACTAGTTGCTGATAGTGTTGCTGCTGCTTTGGAAGCACAAGCTGCAGACATGGCAAGTACTGACAATCCAAATAGGAATACTAGACCAAGAGAAACTCTTGTAGTAAATAAATGCACTTACTAGGATTTTATGAGTTGCCAACCTTTCTACTTCAAAGGTACGAAAGGAGCTGTTGGTCTCATTTCATTGGTTTGAACGAACTGAAACGGTATTTTCTCGTAGCAACTGTACTGAGGACTGCAAAGTGAAATTTGCTACTGGTACTCTCACCGAGGATGCCTTGTCCTGGTGGAATTCCTATGCCAAACCTATTGGAATAGAGAAAGCCGACAAGATAGCCTGAACTGAATTGAAAAGGCTCTTGACCAATAAGTATTGCCCTCGAACTGAAGTCAAGAAAATGGAAGACGAATTTTACAACTTGATTATGAAAGGAAATGATCTCAAGACTTATGCTAGAAGATTCCAAGAATTAGCAGTCTTATGTACAAATATGGTACCAAACACTGAGAAACTTATGGAAGCTTTCATCGGGGGATTACCCAGAAGTATTTAAGGAAATGTTACCGGTTCAAAGCCTTAAACTTTGGAGGAAGCCATTATCATAACCCAGAGGTTAATAGATCAGGTAACAAAGCACGATGTTGAGCAAGGAACCAATGATCACAAACGAAATTTTAATGATAGAAGAAACAACAACAACAACTACCCCAATAATCATGACAACAACAACTACCACAATAATCATGACAACAACAACTACCCCAATAATCGTGACAACAATAACTACCCCAATGATCGTAACAACAACTACCAAAATAACCGTAATAAAAACAATAACAACCGTAACAATGATTACCACACGCACCAAAATGGAAGGCATGAAACCTTCAGGACTTATGGAAACCGTGGATATAATGGGCCTCATCCCCTGTGTAGGAAGTGTACACTGCATCACACGGGACCTTGCACTGTCAGGTGTAAGAATTGTAACAATGTAGGCCATCAGACCAGAAACTTTAAAAGCTAAGAATTTATGTTTCCAAATATCACTCTATCACTCAACTAAATCTCGAGACGAGATTTCTATAAGGTTGGGGGAATGTAACAACCTACAATTTTCATCACTGTAATTTCCACTTATATTATATTAAATACTACTTTCTCACGGGAAAATTTTTGCTTTATTCATTCCAACTATGTAACATAACTTACATAGCAAACTATACGAGCCCACGCAACCTACCAATGCCAACTATATCTACGTTTATATCAAGTAAACGTCCTAATATGTCAAGTCTATGTTCTAATATCATTTTTACCAAATACGTTATCCGTTTAACGTACCATTTACAACGTTATTTCAAAACACGCATTATATGTTAACGTTTATATCAAAACCCTAACTTCATGTAATGTTTACATACAAAATAAATGTACAACCCTTCAAGCATATGTACAAGTGATTAATTCATAATATTTAAATCACATTTTCCCCCCTAAAAACAAACTACAACTCATTTGAGCTCAATGTACAAGCCAATAAAGCATAGAATTCAAACTAGCTCATTTCCCTCCAAAATCTTAAGGATTTCGTACCACCTCTTTAGCACTAATTACAAGCACTCAATACACAATATTGAAACACTTTTCCCTCTCTAATCTCAGCTCCTACACTAACCCTAAAACCTAAACACTAATCTTAAACCCGAAAACCCTAGCAAACCGTTACACTCTTAAACTAGTTCATAGTTTTCAGAAATCTGATCCGTTGATAAAACATAGGATCTGGGAAAAATTAATAGGCTTTGGGTATTAAGTAAAAATTCTAGGTTTTAGCCCTATGTCTTGTAATCATTTTGTCGGTTGACTCAACCCGATTCGATGTCGGGTGAATTAGTTATAGTCGAAATGGCAAAAGTGCGCAGATTCTTCACCCTATAGTAAATACCTGTTATCTCTAAATTTTTGTATAGTGACCCCTAAATATGTAAAACTAAAAGTTGTAGAGGACTCAAATATCTAACCATGCTCATTGGTTTGAGCTTAATCGGAATTACGGTTTGTAAATAACAACCATTTTACCAGGACCGATGTTGGCTGTCCAAAAACAGCTATGAACTCGCCACCCCTAAACTACTTCTAAACCTAATTCTAAGCAAGCTAGCACCTCAAGCACCCTGACCTCACCACCACCTTCAGCACCTTGTCATCAACCTAGCACCCACACACCTTAGTCACACACTTGCTCAACAAGCAAAAACACCTCCTTGTCACTCCTTAATAACCGAACCCCTTTCATACCCTTACACCTCATTCTATCTCTTCATACTCACCATACTAGCCTTCATTGGTCCCTACTCCATCCACCTTGTCCACCACTCCAAGTAACTTGGCCATTACTTTACCTAAACTTGGCCTCCAAGTTTCCCTAGCCCTATATATACACGCATACATACATACTCTTTCAATTCATCTCTAAAACTCAACACATACTCAAATCATGTTCAACACATACTCAATTCATCTATAAGCTTTTACTTCATTTTAGATCTTTCATTAGCTTTATTAGATCATGTGTAAGTTACTTGTTTAAGCCTTGAACCACAAACCCATGCGTTTTGGTTATCCTAAACCAAACGAACCCATTTTGGATTTTTAAGCTCACAAGCTCTTTTCATAAGCTTCAAGCTCGTAAAACTTATTTACTCTAACTTATTTTAGCTTATTATAATATGCTATAACATGTAAATTACTTTCTATATTGAAAAATATCAATATTATGGTTTTTGGACTTGTTACGCAAAACATTTCATGCAAAGGGATATATATTATAAATTCTTAAAACTTATAACTAGAGGGGCTAAAAATGTAATTATCCTAAAGTTAAACTTTAGGGGTTGTTTTGTCATACTTGAAAGTTAAAGGTTTAAAGATTTTAAAAGTTATATTAAAAGGATTAACTTTGTAAATATATATATACCAAGGGTGTATATTGCCATTTTACATTCTTAAAGGTATAAAATGTAATATTTTTATATTAATTATAAAAATATATTTTATAAGACTCAACTTTATTAAAGCCCGACACATTTTTCATAATCATTCATTGATCGAAACGTTATAAAACAATTATGTTATAAATATAACCTAATTTTTACTCGTCCGAACTTTGAAAAGACCTAAATGATAAAAACTTATCATTTAATCTATAACGTATCACGTTACTAGGGAGTTTCATGTGAGGGGTTTCATTTGGGTATACGTTTTGACGAGTTTTCTGGATTTACGATTTAAAGTGTCCTGGCTCCTCAAACGTTTACTGCATGACCTCTGAATTATAATAGCCTGAACAGTGATACAATACTTCCATAAATTAATAAATCAAAGTAAGTTGTATGTTAAACTTTATAAAGTTTTGAAAACATAAACAATCATACTAAGACTTGACATATTACCCTCAGGTTACGTGACGAGGCCGTTACTTTCATTTCATATACTTTTGCCATCAATCAGATTTCCCTGTTAAGGTGAGTTCGTAGCCTCGCTTTTAAATCTTTTGAATACTTTATAAACCCGCGAGGGGGATACATGCTTAAACCATGAATGCAAGTGTTTTTCCAACTGTATGCTATCCAGATATATTATTGCCTAAGTACCTTCCAGTGCCACTATTTCCATATCATGAACCATTAATTACTTGCGAGTAAACGCAAATATTGTGGATAGATCTATTGGGGGTGACGACTCCCGTTGGTATACCCGTTCATGGGGTAGCCAAACGCACTATATTTGACTTAATGGGTAACCTTGGCAAGTTACCTTTCCACGGGGACATTTGTTCCTCAACCAATGTCACTACGGTGATTTCCATGTTAACGTATTGATATCATGAGCTTAGGGCAATAATACTGTTTTTCATGATAATTGTATGTGTTGCAATTATTACCACTTATGATAACTTGTATTCGATTATTACTATTTATGGGTGTATAACAACGTAACCCACTGTCTATGATGACTTGTATTCAACTATTTATCATAAACCTATGAATTTCACTCAACCTTTGTGTTGACCCTTTTAGCATGTTTATCTCAGGTAATTGAGCAACCTATGGCATGGAGTGGCATTGGACTTGAGGACGTCCAAACTTGTTATCATTCAAACTTTATATTTTCATGTAGATTTTAGGACCTCTATTTTTGTAGAACTCTGATTATATTGAATGATAACTAAATTTTCTAAAACGTCTCTTTATGAGTCGTTTTCTCTGATTATGGTTGTTGATCCATGAAGTAATACCCCATATTAGCTTTCGCTGCTATATGTCAAAAATGGAGGTGTTACAGTAGTGAATAAGGCTCTCTTTACCTTAGAATCTCTAGACAAAACATAACGAGCAACACATTTTTCATGAGAAAGCAAAACAAAATCTTTAGAAGCACAAACAATATTCGAACTGTCATTAACATCGTTTACACTCTTGGCACTTAATACACTTGTGTTTGGTTAACATACAGTCGGATTCATTGTTTCATGCTTATTAGAATCTATACTAATACTACTTGACATCTTCCAAACATGTGCAGATGATCTCTTATCATTAGTGTTCTTCAAGACTCTATCTTTCGATTTAGTGTCCTTAGACTTTGGTCTTCTAACACTATTAGAACTTTCTACACCTGTGGAATTAGAAACATTCATGTTAGTTGTAGAATCTGGCGTCTGTGTCTCTGTTTTTGTGACTTTATACATTCCTCTTGCGATTACATTCACACTCTATTTTTGACTTTGCTCGTTTTTTGGTATAAAATGTGAAGTGACTGGTTTTGACCTCTCTGCATTGACCTTAGTATTTGACACTTTCTTAGCCTTAACTGCTATGTTTTTAGGCAATGGTGTTACACAAAGAAGTGTTCCTAAGGTCTCAGATTTGTCAAACTTAGTGTTTATATTCTTCCACTTATCAATGGTTTTAATCTTATTCTTGAGTTCAGATATTGTCATCAAAAGATCTTGATTTTGAGATCGCACATCAGCATAAGCATATGTCTTTTGATTAACATGTTTAATTAACTCATCAACCTCTTTTTGACGTTGAGTCTGTGTTGCTTTTATTGGATTAAAAAGTTTTTGAAATTCAAGTTAATATTTTCTCTTTCTTGAACAACAGAATCAACTTGAGTTTTTAGCAATACGTTCTCATCATTCAATGTTGACAGTCTTGACTTCCAAGAGACGTCACAAGTCATTTTCTCTTTTTAATGTTGTAGTTTGAGTTCAAAATCAATGCTTTGAGCTTGGGATCGCTTAAAATAATTTTCAAGAAATTTGATTCTCTTGAGTAAATTGGCTTGGATATCTTTGGAGTCATTTGAACCTTTCTCAAGCTTAGTCTGTAACAACTCATTTTTTTTGTTTTTCAATAGAAATTAACACACAATCTCAATTTTCTTGAGTCAAGGATACTTCCAAAAGTCGATCAATCTCATTTTGAAAAATATTTTCTTTTGGAGATTTTTCTTTAACTTTCTGTTCCATTGATTCAAACATCTTTAACATTTTATGTACTTCGTCAATGAGTTCTTGTTGAAGTTCTTTCAAAATCGTTGACAAAGAGTCAAACATTGGAATTACATCGGTTTTATAAAACTCTCTAAAAGAATTTTGACTGTCAGATATCCATCTCCTTTATCTATCTTCTAAAAGAGTGACATCAATTCGTTTTCGTAAATCGTTAATTGCTAAACCTATTTTTTCAAACATTTTTAACAATTTACTCTCTTTTGGCATTTTTGGAATTGGTAAATCCAATGTAACTTCTATTGACTTAGAACAATCATTGGAAGTAGAAGGAAACAAAAAATATGTTTGTTCAACAGAAGGTTCTTTATTGATGGGATTGAGTGTGTACTTCGGGTTTTTGGGCTTCATATAATGAGACTGATTGCATCACTTCAACTACATGGGGGAAGTGAACTCTTGACACTTTTGGTATGTATTACTTTAGCTTTCAGTGGGAAGAAAAGTGAGAAGAATTATTCAAGCATGAGAAGATACGTTGCTGATCTATTTGATGATCCCCCGAACGGATAATCATTATGCTTATTCTTAAAAGAAGAAGCAATATTTGATGTGGTTTGCTACTTATTCCGCTGTGCACTTAATCATTCTAAGCTTGTAAGAAAGTTGTGAAACTGCTCTAAAAGAAGATTTTCGGTTTGGGGGAAGCTATCAAATCTTCAAAATGAGAAGGCTCAAGATCAGACAAATATTCAGGAGCCTCGAAAGCTTTGGTGGTGAAAGTTTAAGAGATGTTGACTACATACTTCTACAATAAACATAATGATATCTTCATTTCGGTATTCAGGTCGACGTCATCTTAAATTTGTATAATACATCTTGTATATTATTAAGTAGTGTACTTTTAGGTGTTATGTGTCAGTGTATAAATTTTTCATGAGTTTTTTGTTAAACTCAAAATTCCTATACCTGACACTAACATATTCCCTTATTAATTTAAAGGGGAGCATTAATATGTTCCAATATCGGCTTGTATTTAATCAGACCACATTTTCTTCCAAATTTTCTAACATATTTAAATCAATTGAGATCCTAAATCTCAAAGGGTTTGAAATTTTTGATCATGGGAGAGAATGTGATTTAAATATTAAATCTGATAAAAATGTGATCTATTAAGACTCAAGCAGGTACTCCTCCCTCTATGTGCCAAACAATTTCGATTACCGACGCACTTGTTGAGGGGGAGCGTTTCTAAATAATCAAAACAATTAAGGTACAATGGCTTTGATTTTTCACAAGGTCCTTGGTTGATTTTTCAAACCGGTTTTATGGCTAAGTGAACTGTATCAAAAGATCGACCATGTACTTACTTTATCGGAGTTATAAGGATGGTAAGGTTAGGTACATGTTCCCATGATCCCGCCAGAGCCGGAGGGATCTACCCAGGGACAATCTACTAGTTAGCGTAGAAGTCCTTAGGTATTATTACAAAAGGAGTAATGTGTGAATAAGGGAATAGTGCGGACTGAGATGGAGCTAGTACTGGAACATACCTAACAAGGTATTAGTAATGAAGTCTCGGTAAGCACTGAAGGGGTTGAATAATGAAAAAAAATTGTTAGGATAAAGGGTGTAAAGAAAGAAGCCCTCTACACACTTAGGCAGAAACCGGGTTAATACATCTGCTGTCAGAATCACAATGATGATTGGTGACATTGAAGACTGACATCATGGACCCAGTGATGCAATACACAACCCTCCCTAGCCACTCAGAATCTCTTAAAAGATTTTTGTTTCACTTCTCACGAAGACTAAACACGTTATCTATTGACTTTCTCACTCCGAGTTAGTTGATATTAAAAAGGTGGCAGTCCGCTCCAGCCTCCGATCACTAAAACCAAAACGCACAATTGAGTCTAGAGCCAAGAGATCATCAATCAATCTCATTAGGACACTATCCAAATGTATATGTTCTTCACACATTATGAAAACAAGGAATATATATTCAAAGTCCTACGCATTATCCTTGTGATTTTGCTAGAACATCCGAGTGATACTTATGTATTCACAATGAAGATGGAAATCCTGGTTGAGCCAACATCAAACAAGCTCATGGTAGGTGACTTGTGAGATCCTTAATGGGTCAAACTTGTGACACTGGATATCGAATCGGTCCAGATTTTGAATTGACGATTGATGAATTTTGATAAAGCTTAACACTCTTGATGTGTCACAAAAACACTTTCTCAAGTAACATGTCGATTGATTTTCAAATCAATTTTCCCCTTCAATCGGTAAGATAGTAACTAACTGATTCACTCTTATCGTGTTTTCTGCTTTGAGACAATCCGATTAAGAGAACAGGCAAGTAAGGCGATTCTGATGTTTATACATTAGAAGATCCGACACTTATGCTAGAAATCCTGTCATTGAGATTCTTCTTAAGATTGAATCTACCTGATCACAGGTCGCTCCTCACGGATTTGAAGGTTACTCCAACCAAACATGAGCGAATGACAAAGCCATATTCGTCCTACAACTTTATTGCTAACTGTTTTATTACAGGTTCATATAAAGATGGAGATGGTGTCAACCAGTTCCAACAAATTCAAGTTCATAGCCACATGCTCATACTCAAGACTAAATATCGGTATAACATCAAAAAAGATTAACCTAAAGCTTCCGTATACTTTGATATCAACCTCTGCTTCAATACGTCAAAGTGATGAAGTTATGTATTGATGAAGAAGTACGAATATAAAGTCAAGCTTTCAAGATTGCAACAAGTAAGAGCATGTCAGTACGTATGTCACAAGTTCACAAGACGGCGTAATTCACAAGATGATGATGAGAGATTGCCTTTGGCTGAAGATCTCAAGAAAGCTCAAAGATCACATACAAAGACAAGCCCAAAGGAACATAGCTAAAGATCACTACTCATAGTACAAGATATCTTAATAATGAATATGTGGCATGAATTAGGGAGAAGCTAATTCAAAAGCTTCTCCTTAACCAGAAGTGTATGGGTTACTTAGTTCGTGCCTATTACAATATTTCTCCTACAAGGTACTATAAAGGTGATTCATGGTGGAGTGCAGACTTAAAGTCAAATGAAAAAACAGATTCTAGAAAACTTCGACATGACCAGAAGTGCAGGAAAATAAAGTTTTCAAGACATGCAGCTAATTCAGAAACTTCGTGATGACAAGAAATGTATGAAGAATGTTGACCCTTCGAGCAGATCAAAGTTCATTGAAGACATCATCAGCATTGGAAGCTTCGTGGAACCTCTTGTTCTTAATTATTATGTACTTATTAGGAAAATATTGTAAGTAATTCCATATATCGTCCCATGGGGGAAGATTGTTAGGATTTCACTTTATGTGACATCATTACGGAATTACCATAGTTTATCATAGTCATATACGTAGGGACTAGATTAGGCAAGATTGCATAGTTTAGTTGTGTATGGACTACATATACCCCTCCAATGCTTCTATGGAGGGGTTGAGACTTTGTAAACTTTCATTTCATTTTTATAAAACACACACACTTTTACATTTTCTCCCTCTACTCTCTCTCTCTCTAGAATCATGACTATCTTTACTTGGTTTGATTCACCAAGACCACCGGATCAACGATTCTTTAGATCTGTCATTAGGTTGAGGAACTAACTCCCAAACATCATTAGCAATGAATTGATTTAATTCTTCTTACATGGTGACTATCCAACTTTCATCTCCTAACGCTTCATTCACATTCTTAGGTTCTATAGTTGATATAAAACAAAAGAAGTTACTTTGGTTTTGGGCTTGTGACCTAAGGGTTCTTTGGTTAAGGTTTCCTATGACATTTTCTAATGGATGGTTCCTAGATTCCTTAATGTTGACTATTTCATCAATCTCTAAAGTTTAATCCATAATGTCGTTTTCTAGGTTTTTCTTTTCGGTGACCTTAATTGCTTCTTCTTCATCTAAGTCATCATCCACCAAGGGTGATATCTTAAAGGGTAGAGGAGTTTCATCGAATGTTACGTTAAGTGATTCTTCGACTTTCCTAGTGTGTTTGTTTAGGATGATGTAGGCTTTACTATTTTGAGAATAACCTAAAAAGCCTCCTTCATATGACTTTGGGTCAAACTTGGTAAGGTAGTCTTTTATGTTCAAAATGAAGCACTTGCTTCCAAACACTCTAAAATAATCCAGCGTAGGTTTTCTACCTCTTAAGAGTTCATAAGGTGTTTGTCCTAGAATGGCTCTAATGAGAATTTAGTTGAGAATGAATGTTGAAGTATCTACAGTGTTACACAAAAATTTTGTGGTAACGATTGCTCATTCAACATAGTGCGACTCATTTCTTGATGTGTCCTATTTTTCCTTTCGACCACGCCATTTGATTAAGCAGTGCGTGGAGCCGAGAAGTTATGTGTAATACCATTAGCATTACAAAATTCTCCAAATTGCACCTCATTATCAAATTCTCTATCGTGGTCGGTTCTTATTGACACTATTGAACAACCTAATTGGTTTTGAATTTTCCTACTAAATATTTCGAATTGATCGAAAGCTTTAGTTTTATCCTTAAGAAATCTAATCCAAGTATACCTAGAGTAGTCATATACTATGACTAGGGTGTAACGGTTTCCTCCGTAACTCCGTACGGTGGATGGACCGAAGGGATCCATATGGAGAAGTTCTAAGCATCTAGTCATTGAGACTACATTCTTAGCTTTGTGACTAGCATGACCTTGTTTTCCCATTTTGCAAGCATCACAAAAATGTTGATCAAATTTAAGCTTAGGTAAGTTTCTAACTAATTCCCTAGAGGCCAACAGTTGAATGAGACGCATATTTGCGTGTCCTAATCTCCTATGCCACAAGGTGGAATTTTCATCAATCGTAGTTAGATAAATTTGATCCTTCACTACCGGCCTAATTTCATCACATATAAGCCTTTCTTCCTAATACCTTTACCTATGACTTTACCGTCCTTAGTGATTTCACTATCATGTTTAGAGAAAGTTACTCTACACTTATTGTCACATATTTGTCCTATACTTAGCAAATCAAATCCTAAGTTATCAACATGTTCTACATTATCTATTTTGAGAGAGTCATTAGAAATCGTACCTTTGCCAATGATGTTACAGCGAAGATTACTACCAAAAATGACGTTACCTCCATTGTATGCCTTGTAAGTGGAAAAGAGCTTTCGGTTGCCCGTCATATGTTTAGAGCATCCGTTATCCTTGATCCATTCGTCGGGCTCCAAGTCGACTCCAAGGCATATCTATTTATATAAGACAATAACTCAAACATTTGGTCCCCAATATCTCATGGGTCCAAAGTTGTTAGTGCCAAACATCCCTTGCATTTGATGCAATTGGTTGGGATGTGAGAATGGAAGACACATTTCCCATGGCATGTAACTTTGATGTGGAAAGTTGTTCCAACTTACGGGAAAGCCATGAGGTTGGTTTTGTCGACCAACGTGTCTTTTTGGTTGCGGTGTTTTAGGACGAGAATAATTATTATTGACTCTTCTAGGAGGTGGAGTTTTTGATCTAAAATTAGGTTTAGAAAATCTAACTCTGGGTTTTGACAATGGCTTATAAAATTGTTTAACTTCATTGTCACTAGCAACGGGAACTTTGGCCTTGTTTACAATTATGTGTTTTGGTCTAGGACCCAAAATGGATTTTTGAAAAGACACAGTTTTCTCAGATCCAGGCGTTGCTGGTGGCGGTCCCATATTTATTTTGGGGGCCGCCTGGTCATTTAGGGGGCCGCCCATATTTATGGGACCTCCATCAGAATACGCCTTTTTTGAGCTTTCACAAATTTTATTTCCTTAGTTCCACTAGATGATGCTTCAAATGAATTAAACCCTAAACCTAATTTATCACCAGAGGGTTTTTGATTACTTAACATTTCATTTAAGCAATGTGTACTCTTTTCAAATTTGTTTAATCTAGTAGATTCATCTTTGAGTTTTTCATTCTTAATTTTAAGTCTGACACTTTGCACATCGAGATCAACTCCTTATTTTTTCTCGGAGTGTGGACAATTTTACATTTTAATCTCTAAGCTCATTTTCTAGACTATTTATAGTAGCTTTTAACCTTTTTTTTTGTTTAGTGATTATCTTTAGACTCATTTTGCATAACTTATCATATTCGTTGTCTAAAGTTATATCATCAATTGATGAGTTTTCATCACTAAAGTAAGATGATTCAAAACATACCTCACTTGATGCGTGAGCTACAAGACACGTTTCATCTTTGACCTTTTCATCATCTTCTTCACCGCTATCGCTCCAAGAGCCTCCGACAAAAGCTCTTTGGTTCTTATCTTTCGGTGGTTTTGGACATTCTCTAATAAGATGATTTGGGTCGCCACATCTAAAGCATTTTCTATCACCTTTACCGTTCTTATCATCACGACTTCTTTGGAACGCCTTTTTGTCGTTCCGAGGTTGTCTCACGAATCTACCTCTTCTTTTAAAGAACTTCTTGAAGTCTCTTACCGCCATGGCATACTCTTCGTCTTCACTACCGGAAGTCGAACATTCTTCATCACTAGATTCTTTCTTAGCCTTTAAAGCAATAGATTTTCTTTCAACTTTTGCTTTGACTATTTCAGAATCTTTCTTGATGATCATTTCGTGAACCTTGAGGTTCCCGATTAGTTCATCAAGAGATAGTGACGTTAAGTCTTTCGACTCTTCAATCGCCGTGACCTTTGCTCTCCATTTAGGATGTAGAGCTCTAAGAAACTTCCTTACGTAGTTCTTACTAGAATAACCTTCATCAAGAGCTTTAAGACTAGTAATAATAGTATTAAATCTAGCAAAAGCACTATCTATAGATTCGTCTTCGGAAATGACGAATTGTTCATATTGTTGAACCAAAAGGTCGATCTTATTATCTTTGACTTGGCTATTACCTTGATGGGTGATTAACAAAGTTTTCCAAATTTCTTTTGCCGTGTTACACATGAAATTTTTTTCATATTCTTTTCTTGGCAAAGCATTGTAAATAACCATTTTTGCTTCATTATTTTTCGCAAGTCTCTTTTTGAGATCATCGGTTTGTTTTTCAAAAGGGATAACCTCATCTAATTTGGTTTCCGGATTTTGTACAATAGGTTGAAAATCACCATTGGTAATAACATGCCAAAGATCTAGATCTTTTGATTTAACATATGTCTCGAATCTATTTTTCCAATAAATAAAATTATCGCTTTCAAAGAGTGGTGGTCTTTGCATAGATTGCCCTTCTAGATATTTGTCGGAATCCATAGATCGATCCAAGCTTTAAAATACAATATATTTTAAAAATCTTGAGTGACCTGTCTTCTAATACCAATTGTGGAAACTAGAAGGGGGGGGTTGAATAGTTTACACGTTTGTTTTACGTTTCAAAAGTTTACTTTCAAAAATCTATAGATCCGAATTATATGTTCAATCAAATCACAATATGAACAAGCAATAACTATCTAAACTAAAACACAATAATAACAATAATAATGTAAAGAGATAAGGAAAGAAACAACCAAACCAAGACACCAAGATTTTATAGTGGTTCGGCTACGAAGCACCTCTTCGCCCTACTCCACTCCCCGAGTATCCGACTCGAGATTTCACTATGTCAACAAGCTCCCTTTAGGCGGAGAAAACCGTTTACACGTCGCTTACGTTATTTTCCGACACTAAGCTAAATGTCGAGTCCTAATCTTAGCTAGAACCAATCTACCACTTCACAAGATATACACACTCACAAGATCTACACTATCGGATCTACACAATATCCGAATCACACAAATACACAAGATAAATACAATAGAGTTTTGGTACTTAGAAGAAAGGAGGATAGATCACTAATTAACACTTTGTTTCTTGACGAATACGAGTGTTCTTCTCTTGCACTTGAAATAGAGAGAAGAGATGAGAAGAAGAGATTAGATCACTTGAAACAAGATCTAAGTATGTTAGTGATCAAGAGTTTTAGTGAGAGAAAGAAGGTTTAGAGAGAGAAAGAAAAGACTAAAAAATTTCGTGCAAAGAGAAATATTTTTCTGCTGGGAATGAAGCAGTATTTATAGGCAGGGAATTCCAACGGCTCTCTGGGGACGGTCCCGGCGGTCCCTTATATATAAGGGGGGCGCCAAGCCTATAAGGGGGCCGCCGCCTAGACTCCGCTCCCTTTTTTGTCTTTTTGTGGGGAATGTTATATCTGGTGTAGAAGCTTTCGTTTTGGAGAGAAAATTTGAATTTTAAATTTTAAGTTTTTAATAAAACTTTTTATTTTAATTAGAAAATATTTTGTAAAAGTATTTTTGAGAAAATACTTTTGTAGAATTAAAAGTGAAGATTAAGAGAAAAATATTTTCTTGATCAATAATCATGCTTGTCCATACCTTAAGTGATCACTAATCTTAGAAATGAAATTTTACATTTAATAATTTATAAACGTTTATTTTTATTGTAAACGTTTTTACATTTTGTTATTATCAAAACGTTGAGAGGTCAAAAAATATAAATAACGTTTTTAGGCATTATTTGTATTAACAACATTAGTTCTAATAGATATTCTTGCATTGCATAAACATCAAAACGCAAGACCAAAAGAATCTAATAAAGCAACCTTATTTCCAAAAATAAAATATGTGATGTAAGAACCTCTTCTAAAATGCTAGTGTCTTGTGGGAAGTTTGTTGTTTCTTTTTAAAGCTTTGCAAATTGCTTTACTTCACAACCACTTTCTTGAAACAATACATGGAATATGTATTATTTGTCCGAGAAGAAATAACTACTTCACACTCGATTTTGAGCGCATCCACAAAAGTATTATAGGTATATGTTAGCCTTAAAATATGTCGACTTATACGGGAACTACATGAGTTTATTATAGCCATGTCGAATAAGGACTAGAAATGTCAAGTTAGTATAGTCAGGTGACACATAGGACTATATATACCCCCTCCACACTTCCATGGAGGGGTGAGGATTCATAATGTAACATCTCACAAGTGTGTGTTTCTCATCCTTCTCTCTAGAAACACACACTCTTCCCTTTCTCTCTCTATAATTAAATATTATGGCTTTCCTTTTATTTAATCCTTCGGATCATTGTTATATGGCTGAATCTTTCTGGGTAACAATTGGTATCAAAGCCTAGGAGTGTTTTGTGTTTGTGCTTTGCTTATTTAAGGGGTTTCGTGACTTATTTATAAGCAGAGCCCACGCTCGTGTTTGGTTCGAGCTTAATCTAGAAAAAAGCTACAAACATTCTTCCTTTCTCATGTTTGTGCTTATTTATTATCATATTTCGTAGCTTATTTTGGTGCTTAACATCTTTTTAAAGCGACTTATTTATGGGTTTATGGATGAATGGTGCGAAATATGTCGACTGATGAAGCGTGCAGAACATGTTTTGAAGCTTGCGAAATATGTAAGAAATGTGTCATGCAAAATATGTCATAACATATTTTTTGCAAAATATGTCATGTGATTTATTACAGGTATTACTTTGTGCAAAATATGACATATTCCAAACCAAAACTATGCCAAAATTTTCTTAAACGTTCGAAATATGTAATGTCACATTCATGCGAAATATGTCATGCGAAATTTTACATGATTGATTCATGCGAAATATGTCAAAGGTTATCCTGTGGTATATGCACTGTCAAAGGTCGATCCGCGCATCAGGTAGGATGTGACTGAATTTAGGAATATATAATCATGTCAATCAAAACAAACACCAAATCAAACTCAACACTTAATGCTAAAACGATCATTAAAGATTCACTAAAACATCAAAACGGCTATAGAATTTGGATTTTAATGTCAAGTGATCACGAAGTTGATTTGGTATCCCTTATTTGAGATCGAAGTGGGTTTCACGAAGGCGTCTACTTATTTCATCATCAAGACTTCCATCTACTTTCTACCCCTTTCTTTAAACTCACTCTATCGATTGATGACTTGCTTGAATGTATACAGTTATGATTAAGACTTGGATTATCTAGTTTCCAGTAATCGGGGTGGTTGGTTGAAGACTTGGTTAACTATCACTTAAAGGAGTTACATAGTACCCAGTGTCACACGCAGATGCCGATGTGGATAATTTCAAGAGGTGTTGTACTTTTATACTTTTGATGTTGGCTATAGGGTACTTAGAGGCTTTCTTTTGCACCGTTTTTCAATAAAAAATAGTGCAAGCTTAAGTAACAAATTTGGGAGATTTTACTTTAATTTCAAGTTTGGTATATCGGGTTTACTTCACCAAGTGGTCACAATAATAGCCGACAGAATACGAGGTTGGTAAGTTAGCCAGAGAGTCTAAAGGTTGAGATGTAATCAGCAATTCTCACAAGATATTTGAAGCTACAGAACGTCAATGATACTTTACAGTCTAAGTAAAATCTTTCAAAGTTCTTCATTGTCATTCGTAACTTTTCAAGATGTTTGCTTAAGACAAGAACTTCTCGAGTTTATGAGCGTACACGTCAATGATGCTTCCGAGTGTTCGAAACCATGATGGGGGAATACGTGTACTTTAATACTTTGATGTAATCAGGTCAACTTCCAGGGGGAAGTAGTGTATACTACTTTACTTAGTATGGTTTGTGTGAAGTATTCTACATATGTGAGAAGATTTGTTGCTGATTTCTCGCATGTACCTCCGAACGGATATTCACCAAGACCAAATGTCATGATACAGTATAAAAGCAGTATTAGTTGATGTGGTTGGTTGATTCTTCTACAAAATTCCGTTATGCAATTTAAATGTCAATGTTAGAAGATCGTTCAAGCTACATTAAAGTTTCAGAATCTGCTCAACATACGGATGTTGGTTTGGGGGAAGCTGATTTAGAAACTTCGCTAAAAAGGAGTCTATGAAGAAAGATTTTCAAGACATGCTACATGATTTAGGAGGAAGTTAATCCAACTCATGCATACTACAGTGGTTTCAGAACAAATAAAGATACAGAAGATCCAAGCTGAAGTACAAGTATCAAGACAGGAAGACACAAATGTCATCTTCAGCATTGGAAGCACTATGGAAGACTTTATTTTTTTTGTAAGTGTACTTGTTAGGAACATTGTAAGTAATTCCGTATATCCACATATTGGGGAAAGATTGTTAGCCTTAAAATATGTCGACTTATACGAAATTACATTAGTTTATTATAGGCGTGTCGAATAAGGACTAGAAACATTAAGTTAGTATAGCTAGGCGACATATAGGACTATATATACCCCCTCCATACTTCCATGGAGGGGTGAGGATTCATAATGTAACTTCTTAAAAGTATGTGTTTCTCATCCTTCTCTCTAGAAACACACACTCTTCCCTTTCTCTCTCTATAATTCAATAATATGGCTTTCCTTTTATTTAATCGTACCTGACCTCTGGATCGTTGTTATATGGATGAATCTTTCTGGGTAAAAGTATATGTATTATCCATTAAGTATCAATATAATTATATTATTAGAGAAAGAATGGTGCTTCCTGACAACCCAATAGGATCTCAGACAATGTGCTCGATAATTAAATCTTTGATACCTCAAGTAATGACTCACATCCATCAAATGTGGAAATGTACCTCAATGATGAAGAAGATGATGGTGATAATATGATTATTCCATAAACACCAAGTGAGGAAATTAAGAATAGAATTGATAGCACTAGGTGCCGTACCCCTCTTCTAAAATAGATCGGGGAAGATGAAATTTAGGAAAATATGAGAAATCCCTTAAGCCCAAATCATGTTGAGCATGGTTACTCTATTTGTTGTGAAAACATAATTGACATTATTAATTCATTCATGGATCATAGAGAGGAAAATAGGGCCATTTTCATGTCAATCAATGAAGCAATAAAAATCTTGCTAGCCGTTGCTACGAACATGAGTTGTGTTGTTGAGAACGACATAGGCAAGAAAGGATCTAACGATAACTTCAAAGAAAAAGTTGCTTGATGTGTATTCAATATGGTTGTAACTCTAAATGTTGAACTTTTAGTGCTACTTATGTGTGGCTCAATAATAAGTGTTTTGTTAATGTGTTTACAAACTCTATTATGCTCAACAAAGGTGATTGGATCCATGAATATACTTATCGATGTTTATAAGTTTCCAAATGGTAAGCTAACCTATGTTAGACTTGAATATATGTATGTTTGTTGCTTAGGGTGTCTTGTGTTTGTTTGTAGCTATTTTTAGCCAAGAACACCTCAAAGGTTATGCTCTTGACCTATGGATCCCCGCCTTGGAACAAAGGGAAGCAACGATCTAGAGGGAGCACGTGTAAAGATATCTACTTCCTACCTCTACAAAGATATCTACCTTCAAGTGAAAAAACAATATCCTGCCTTTTTGATTTGACAAAAAAGGGAGAAGGAAAGCAAAGAGCTAGAGCTTACGAGGGAGAAGATAAGCTACTCTAGCTCGGTGAAGACAAAGTTCAAGCTTCACCAAAATTACAAGGGGGAGAAGATAAGCTACTCAAGCTCAGTGAAGACAAAGTTCAAGCTTCACCAAAACTATAATTCCAAGATTAAGATGCAAGCTACATCAACGGCATTCTTTATCTTCGTTATGTTTGTAATTTTATTTGCTTTTGAAATTTTATTTGTCATCATCAAAAAGGGGGAGATTGTTGGGGCAACATTGACTAAGATCTCTTTTATGTTTTAATGATGACACATAAACATTCGCATAACTTAAAATAACAAACGATATCCAAAATCCGTAAAACAAGAACTGGGCTTTTGGCGCGCTGGTCACACGTGAGCATGTGGCCAGCGAGCCACACTCGAATTTTATTTTACGAAATTTTGCTCGTCAGCTTTCCTATTACCCGACACATGTGAATCCTTCAATAAAGGTATGTACATGATACTTGAGCATTTGGGAACACTCCAAATGAGGTTTAGACTTAGAAGGGAGCAAAAACAAATCCTCTTATTTTTTCACAAAACGTCAACTCATTTCTTTTATCAAACGCCTCTAGCTAAGGCCGAAACTTCTTTTCTAAACCTAGTATGAATATACTTTCAACATGCTATCAAATGAAAGTATTCATTTGACGTTAATCTGGATTTATGTTGTTCCTAATCACGTAACGGGTTTTACTCTCTTATTGGTCAAACTAGGTCATAGGTCACTTTGCGTAAACGCATCCTTTCCCGTTACAGATATGCTTAGCAGTTAGCTTGTTTGCGTCAAGATGATTATTGATCAAATTCATTATTGATAATTATGGATTAAGTCTTAATGACTATTGAGTTTTGATGTGTTGTAGTGAGGGTTTTATTTTTGTTTGTTCAAGTTTTAAACTTATATTTTGCCGACTTTAACTAAAACAACACTTTAACGGGCAGTGTACCTGATCAGATAGAGTTTCGTGGTAAGTAGGGTGTCAATCACTAAGAGCGATAACTAATCTTTAATGCTATCAATATTTTGGTTAACTAAACTATGTTAATTCTATTCTATGTTAAATCTATGCTAAACCTATGTTAATCCTAATTCTAATGGATAAAGGGGGAGGTTTTCAGTCTGAGAGACTGGACAGGTTTGTGGTAACTTATATCAATTTAAAACACAATAACAAACGCAAGCAGATAGACAAAAGATAGAAGAGTGGTCTAGCTAAATATAAGAAAATTGTATTAACCATGATTAATCCAATTAAAACGTTGGTTTGTTTATTTAGTGCAATGAGTGCTAATCTCGAGGCGGCATATCATTCCAAGATTTAGGCGTATCAGTTAACTGAATGGATACGTTGTATTGGATAAGAAAGTTAGATACGTCATATTCAATGAAAGTGAATACGCCGTAGCAGGTTATCGACCGAACAATGTATAGAAAACAATCAAACAAATAAAACACACACACAAACAAACAAATATACAAGCAAACAAATAAACAAATATACACAAAGATACAGAATTTTACACTAATCTAAATTACACTAATCCTATGGGTTAGGCTAATCTAATGTTAAAAACCAAAATATTAAATAAAAGTCAAGATTAAAATTTCACTCCCCGGCAGCGGCGCCAAAAACTTGATGTGTTGTAGTGAGGGTTTTATATTTGTTTGTTCAAGTTTTAAATTTATATTTTTCCGACTTTACCTAAAACAAAACTTTAACGGGCAGTATACCCGATCAGATAGAGTTTCGTGGTAAGTAGGGTGTCGATCACTAAGAGCGAGAGCTAATCTTTAATTCTATCAATATTTTGGTTAACTAAATTATGTTAATTCTATTATATGTTAAACCTATGGTAAACCTATGTTAACCCTAATTCTAACAGATAAAGGGGGTTTCAGTCTGAGAGACTGGCACAGGTTTATGGTAACTTAGATCAATTTAAAACACAATAACACACGCAAGCAGATAGACAAAAGATAGAAGAGCGGTCAAGCCAAGTATAAGAAAACTGTATTGACCATTATTAATCCAATTAAAACGTTGGTTTGTTTATTTAGTGCAATGAGTACCTATCTCGAGGCGGCATATCATTCCAAGATTTAGGCAGTACTTCTTCCTAAAACCTAGATACGTAGAATTCCATCATAATTAAATGCATCCGCATAAAGCATCCTATTTGTTGATTATAATCTATCTTAGGAGATTAATAATGGTGTTCTTATTAAAACCCTAGCCCATTGGGATTTTACCCACTTACTGCTTAATGGTAATTTATATTCTAGTAGTTCACTGGCCAAGTCTTTATCAATTGACTAAAAACGTACTCGTTGACCTCAAGGTCACCTGCTGGTCCAATTAAGCTCACTAATCTAAAGGCAAAGATAGGTCATTATTCGTGATCCTATTGATCTAGATATATAAATCACTATAAGGAGAGTCATCCCGGCATCTAGCTAACTTGGTCGGTATCACTAGATCTAGTTGAATGATAGGTCGCATACAAAAGCACATTGACAAGTATAAATTGATAAACATAAACAAGCAATCAACGATAAATTAAGCAGTCAATATAAACAAACCAAACATTTAAATCTTCATAACTGATAATGCTCCAAATATACATAAAATATCCCTCGAAAATATGTGAAATATATATGTTAACGCATGAAATATTGCAAAGTTTGGTTGTTTGTTGTATAATAATTGTTTCAGGACCAAGAATGACGAGAACAACTAAATGTGCAAAGATATTTTGTTAAATGCACTAACGGTCATTAAAAGAAGAATCTAGAAGTAAATTGAATGAAGAATTAATGAACAAGGCCAAAGTGCGGTGCACTTACCCTAAGTGCGGCATACTTCATAGCGGGATTAATGTAATTTAATTAAACACCAAGTACGGCGCACAATTTATATTATGCGGCACACTTCTCCTGCAGTTACTCCAAAATCATAAATGATTGCAATGATTGTGCAACTCTTCACTCCCCTAATTTCTACAACTGAAGCACCGTCTCTACCTATAAATAAGCCACAAAATTCAGGGCTAAAAGCATCTCAAATCATTCCATTATCATCTCAATTCACTACATCTTTGATTAAGAGAAGTATACGAAATTTAGGAAGAAGTTTTAGTGGAATTGTTGAAGTATCATCTTGATCTGCATCATTCTGGGTTACAATCATCCAGAAGAAGATACTTTTGATCTTAGAAATCTCTGAATAGAAGTTGTTATTCGAATTTGCAAGTTGTTATATTGCCCATTCGAAGGAAACTCTTGAAAATCAATATACTTTGCTATTAGAATCGGTATAAATATGTTTCTCTCCTTGAATATTATATTTTCTGAATCTAACATGCTTGTTATGTGTTTTATTGCTATGAATATGGAGTAGTTTATTTATGTTTATTTAAGATTTATAGAGTAATATGAATTAAATCGGGATGGCTAATGATATTTGGTTAATGATAAATATGAACTTGATATTTAGATATTTGGATTGTTGATCATCATTTGATCACTCACTAAGTTCGGTAATAGGTCGAAAGGCTCCGACTCGGTGATTGATTTCTAGTTGTTTGTCTACGACAGCTCGGTATTAGCTTTGTGAGAATTGGCTAATAAAATGCTCATCATCCCAAATATATAAATGTTTAATGCTTAACCTCATGTTTAACAAACTTGGTTGAGAAAGTTTATATTTGTTATTTCCAAACGTGAACCAATCTTAAAGCATTTTTCATAATTAAGATTAAAGGCCAAAATGATTCTTTATTATGTTAAATAGACAATCTACTGAATAACCTACCCGTTCATTCCTTTGATTATACTTAATTTCATGAATTTATCATCATCCCAAGATATCCTCCATTACTCTTGTCTCCCGAATAAACATTACTTTTATAATCTTGAAGTTGTGTTATCAATTATATTTAGATCGTGACAGTCTATAAGATAAACCTTTTCGTAATACAATCGACCTTTTTAGAATAACCAATACTGAGGAACAACCTGGTCTTACCCTTAACCTATACTATAAACGGGGGTTTATACTTTACCCGTGTGTTAGTTAGAAATCGGATAAAACTAGAATTATAAATTTAAAGCTTTTATAACACATCAATAACCATGGCTAATACCCAAGGGTATTAGCCCTTAATCATTGAGATAAATACAAAAGTAATCATTCAACCACGGTAAACTAACCGAGATAAACGAATGATACCAAAAATCAAATGATTACTAGAGTATAGGAGATTACAAGGTTTTTCCTATGGAATTAATAGCTTTGCTTGACCTCTTCTGCTCTTCTTGTCTTCTGAAAATCGACTTTTGTAGTTAAGGTATCGAAAATATGATCAAGTACACTAAAACTCGTTTTTAGGTTTTCTGTTTATACTGTCTGGAATTTGGTCGATACGGCGTATTGGTTGAGGTCAATACGGCGTATCGGGGGTTTCTTGGAGTACGGACCACTTTTGATATCTTTCAGAATCTTCACATTCTATATATATTGGATACGGCGTATGGAAGTCTTCTGGATACGGCATATAGAACTTTATTCTTCATGGTTTCTTATGAAGTGCAGGCACGGATACGCCGTATCTTCCTTGATGGATACGGCGTATGATGAGCTGTCATTTTATACACTTTTTCGAGGTCGTTTAACCCCCTCAATCGTGTGTTTATGCCCAAAATAGGTACTTAATCGTTCCTTTTAAGGTATTTTGTATTTGGAGGAAATACACGTGACTTGGGCTTAAATAGAAAAGAAACGGACAAGACTACGAACCTACACCAACATGTCTGAAGAATTTCTCTATAGTGGCTGGAGACGGCGTCACAAATACAACGTGACACCGTCACAAAGATGGTCAAGACGGTGTTATGAGATTATAAGACGGCGTCATAGCACACGACCCAGCCCATTATCTAGAATATTCTCTTTCAAGATGGCATCACGATTAAAATGCGACGCTGTCACAACGATTTTCCTATATATACAAACCCGAATTTAGGGTTTTGAGTGTGTAACTTTGCAATAAAAAGAGGGTACGAACCCTAGTTCATTTAGCAGCTGTTAGGGACGAATTTAGGGCCTAAAAAACCTGTTGTACTTCCTCCAACTCATGTTTTAATCAAGTAAGGTTTATTTAATCATTCAATATGTCTATGTGTTGTTTGATTCATCTGTGTTCTTGCTTTACTTATAACATTCTTGGTTAAACCTCCTATTGTGTTTCTTTATGATTATATGAAACCTAGAATGTAGATCTTAGTGGTGTTGCTTCTTGTGATGGATGTGCATGTAAGGCCTTAGAAAACTAGCTTTTGTCTATATCGCTGTTGATATGTCTAAGGAAACATGATTGTGTAGAAAGGATACCAACGGGTAACAGTCTTCATACTACCTTACCCCTAATATGGTTGATCCACTCTTAATATATTTCACATGCACTTAGTGTACCCTTAGGGGCCTTGTAATAGTCTTCATACTACCTTGCTTGTGCGTTGCGATAACGGAATGCTAAGTAGACAGCGGGTTCGTGTAATTCATTTATGACTTAGGAAATAATTACACAGATCATCACAAGTGTGACAAGGCAACAACACTAAGAGAAGCAATCTAGGGAGTAATACATGATTAAATAAACACAGTCTTTTATCTTATTGTTATCACCATTAGTTTAGATTTATATTTAGTTTAATAGCTAAAACCAACCAACCTCTCCAATTATATGATTTACTTGCTTTCCATAAAACATAAAAATACAAAAATAATCTTTCCTCAACCTTTAGAATTCTGTTAGACCGTGATCAAGCCTTCCCAACCTATTCCTCGAGTGAACGATAACAACCCCTCGAGTCTTGCCTATACTACTACTATAACGATTAGGTGCTCTGCCTAGGGAGTTGTAAAACTTCTTGTTGAAGTCTAACGACAACCGCATCAAGATTTTGGTGCCGCCGCCTGGGGAATAGTTAGGTATTGATCATAGTTTAGCTTAGTTTTACTTGCTTGAATCCTTTCAAGTAAGATTTAATTTCCGCATAGTAGCTTTCTTGTAGTCTATCTTTTATTCGTGTTATTTGTTTCGTAACCCATTCTCGTCAACCACCATGGGAGACGAGAATCCTATCCGTACTCTAAGAGACTACTCTAAACCTAGCCATGAGGGATATAGGAATACCATCAAGCTCCCCGCAGGGAAAAATATGGTACCTCTTCGATCTGACACCATCCGATTGGTGCAAAATGGATGCTCATTCCACGGACTTCGGTCCAAGGATCCAAACCAACACCCTCAAGGATTTCCTTAAACTTGTGGACTCACTCGACCTTGACGGTGAAAATAGGGAAAGAACGCGCCTGCGTTTGTTTCAATTTTCCCTACGCGATCAAGCTAGCAATTGGCTTGAACGTCTTCTAGCAGGATCCATCACCACATGGGAGGATCTTACTACCCGATTCCTTGCTTAATTATTTCCATCGAGAAGGACCGCAAAACTCCGCAACAATATCTTGATGTTCCAACAACATCATAAAGAATCTATATCCGAAGCATGGACTCGTTTCAAGGACTTACTCCAAAAAGTTCCTCATCATGGCATCGACCTTTGGCTCCAAGTCTAAATTTTTTATGACCATGTCAATCCCGTCACAAGACGAACCATTGACTAATCGGCCGGTGGTAAGCTTTGTGACCATAACGCCGAAGAATCCTGGGCATTATTAGAGGACCTCGCCTTTTATGACAACGAAAGTTGGAACGACCCAAGGGATTTCGCTAAGCTAGTCAAGGCAATCGCATTGCCTCAAGATGTTCCGAGTACATCCGACCGCCGTCTAATCGAGCTCAAAAATCAATTCCAACGCTTGATGGAAGCTCATATTGCTCTGACACAACCCACCCAAGTAAACAAAATCACTACCTCATGTGAAATCTGCAGTGGTCCCCACGACACTCAGCATTGCATGGAAGATCCCGAACAAGCTTTTGTTGAATACGCATCCTCGCGTACCGACGAAGCGGTAGGTAAGTGGTATACTTTCAAGCCCGAGCAAAACAATCTTGGTGACACCTACAATCCGTCATGGAAAAGTCACCCAAACCTTAGGTGGAGACAACCCCAAAATTCCCAAAATAACTTTTCAAACCCACCTAACCGGTTCCAATCCAACGGTTCGATCCTGAACCGTTCTTTCAACAACAATCCTTGAAGCTTTAACAGTCAATCAAACATTGAAGGATTGGTGTCCAACTTCATGGCATCTCAAGATGCTAAACTATCCAAGTTTGAATCCGATTTCAAACAACAACAAAGCGAGATGACCAACAAAATCGACACTGTGTTGAAAGTCATCACTGATCGAATAGCAGGCACGCTTCCTAGCGATATGGTTAAGAACCCAAAACTAGGCACTCATCCAGTTTCGTTTCCTCGTTCTTACCTGACAATCGATCCCCAATGCTCATCTCACCCTTCCAACTTAATCAAAGCTATCAAGGCACATTTCAAGGAGGAACCCATTTCCCAAACTAGCCTGCGGCAACCCGAGATTAAAACCAAACCACCACAACCAGAAGAGCCTGAACCAACCCTTGAAGATGAATTCCAAGATTTGCATCTTAACCTACCGGTTATTGAATTCCTAGCTCACGCTCTAATCTATAATGCCATATTAGATAAATACGTAGAGAGCTTAGAACTAGGCAAAAACAGATCAGCAATTGTCCAAAGCGAAATACTTGCGAAAATGGAAGACCCCGAACTATTCATGTTGAAACCTTAATTGTAGGCTTCATAGATCGTTTTGCCCATCTAGGATATCATAACATTGATCACGCAGAGGAATAACAAATAAGAACAACAATGTTATGAACAAGGTTTTTATTCATAAACTATAAACTATTCGACTTTAATCAGTCGACTATGAACTATTACATAAACTAATAAGCTAACTATTAGACTCTCATTGGAGAAATCTAACTATGATGGATAATTAAACTACATACCTTAGACCTCCTTTTATAGTATAAGAAGTCAAGGTTTACATGGAAACTAATAAAGATAATAATGATAAAATTAATTATCTTTGACCAAATTAATTATCTTTGACCAAATCTTGTTCTTGTTCTTATCTTTGACCAATTAATTATCTTTGACCAAATCTTGTTCTTGTTCTTATCTTTGACCAAATCATTATCTTTTGAAGACTTCTACAATGACGACTTTGGTCCTTCTTGTTTCCATCTTGTTTCATTCATTATTTTGTCTTTATCAACTCAAATATAATTCCTAACAATTCACTCTACCTTGTAGATTAGAGGACTCAAAACCTTTTGACACCTTGGCCGATCTAGGATCATGCGTAAAAATACTCCTACTTTACCTCTTCAAAAAGCTTAACATCAAACTATTAGAAGAGACTGACCATATCTTTGGATTGACCGACGAAACCAAATCCTATCCCGTTGGGATTGTGAAAGACGTAGAAGTCCACATAGGAAAACTAAAACTATGAAATGACTTCTACGTAATTGATATGAAAAAGGACCCCGAGACCCCTTTGCTGGTAGGAAGAGGATTCGTAGCTACCGATAACGCAGTTATAGATTGTAGGATGACCAAAATAGCGGTAGGAGAAGGAATCACTAGGTCGATATTCGGTGTAAAAGGAGTAGACTTAGGTGAGGAGGAAGCACCTTATTGGACCACACTTAGAAAAAGGGGATCCTATAAACCACGACCTAGCTCAGACGGAGTAGGCGCACAAACCCCTTATTATGCTAGGAAGTACTTCTTAGACTACCATTTGCCCGGAGAATGGGAAATTTTTAGAGATGCCGAGCTTAATCCTTTTAAGGACACCTTAGTGTTTAGAATAATGGTAGAATTTCTAGGAGCCATACCCATTAACCTTAAGTGTAACATGTGGGAATCAGAGGACGTAATTAAAAAACCAATTAACTGGGATAAACCACCCAAAAACGAAGATGGAGCATGGCATGCCAAGATTAGAATAATTGACCCCGATGGAGAGGAATTTACCCAAACCCTTCAATAAATTCCCACTACAAGGAAGCAATCCGAAAGAGAAAGTCCAAGAGAGATCATCGACTTGGACCACTTCTACGACACTTGACGTGTGACTTTGAGTGTAGCTACAAGACTCATTAATAAAGAAAAGCGCTTCTTGGGAGGCAACCCAATTTACTTTTCTCGTAAATTAGGAGTGTCATGTGTGTTTTAATTCTTCATAGTTTGTTTTATTATGTTTGAACTATCCTGTAATCATGCTTTGTTTGTCTCTAACCTCGTCTTAATTTCAATCAAAGGTATTTTGCAACAATAAGTGTAGGGGAATTTATCCGAATTTTGAGCCAAATTCAAACATGCTAAATGAATTGTTTAGATTAATTCGCGTCAGTTTCAAGTCATATGATTGAATTGTTAAATCTCAGGTTTTATGCAGCCATTTGTACAAGAATTAACTTATGAAATCAAGTGCAGGAAATTTTTCATCAAAAACAAAAATTTTGTTTTCATAGACTGTGGAGACGGCATGACGATTTATACGCGACGCCATCACCACGACACCCGTGACAGGGTCACAAAAACCCTGATGGCGTCAAACGCCCAGGTTCAGAAAACTTAAAGTTTTTAATTATTTTTGAAAATAAAACTTGCATGACATTTAATATATGTATTCTTCTGTTATAAACTTGTAAAACCTAATAAGTTTAATAATTCTCTCATCCTATCTTTACTGCTTTATCGAGTTGAACCCTAAATTCACATTGTATATTTGTCTATAACACATTTTATGCTTGGTATAGTTGTCTTTGTCTTTGATTATAGGTTATATTTGATGAGAAGAAGCTTGAAAGTTCTTAGGAAGTTTCATTGGATGATTCTCGGAGGACGATTTAACCAGTTATCGCATGTTTCTTCTCTATTATTGAGCAAACTAGGGGAGTACTAGTTTCTTTTCCTTATTTTCTTTTCCCTTTATTTGTTTCAACAGGTACTTTTATAGAACATTGGAGACAATGTTCAACTTAAGTGTGGGGGGAAATATGCCTTAGAAACTATTCTTTCATTTGCCATTTGCTTTGTCCTTAAAATGATGGGTAATATATCGAAACATAACATAAAAGGTGATTTTTACCCAAATTTTTTTACGACACATACCGACGAAAACCGAGTATTAATAGCGTCTCATGGATAGGAATTTATATGACTAGCACAATAACCCTCAGAATTCCACCCAAAAAATATGAGATTCGCCCTTAGATCTATAGGAATTTAGGTACCCATCGTTGGTAACCCAAGATGATTTTATCTTTACCTGGTTCGAGTTAAGGTTGATCTGCAGGCGTGCATGTTTATTCCGTCGTTACGGCCATGTATGCATTGCCTTGTCGCCTTTTCTGGAATGTCTGGTGTTAGTAAAATTCATATGAGTGTACCGATAACATATTAAATTTTAGAACTTGTTATTGTGATGCATTCTGAGACCGCATAGTAAGTATTAGGTTTTGCTTGATAAGAGGCATTAAGATTAACCCATGTTTTAAACATGTAAATGTTATGATGGTCACATCGATCATATAACTATCCCACACCCTTGTCATGTACTCACCTTTAGTGCAGGATACCCCTAGCACAACCCTCTGAGCCTATCCTTTTTCACGGTTCTCGTAATTTTCTAGTTAATCCGGATCATTAATGAAGAGCATTGTCACCCTTAAACCAATCGTTACACCCAAAAAGCCTTATCCTACCTTACATGTACTCACTTTTAGTACATTATTGTGTTTAACCCAAGTTAATTATTGAGTACATAGTTGTTGAGTCCTTATCCTTGTAAATATTGTTTTAGGACGATTGGGATTCATGGTAATAATTATTTTGCGGAAGAATGGGGAAGAAAAGTTAAGTCAATACCCCCATATACTTGTTAGATAATCTCCATGATATTTTGATCCACCTCAATTCGGGTCATTAGTTAGATTATAATTATCGAGCATGTAAAAGCTCAAGTGTAGGGGTACGTATTATAAACCCCATATGATGTATTATGTTATTAAAAAAAATGAGAAAAGAAAAAGAAAGAGATTGATGTAGAGTTGTGTAGAGTTTGTTTATCTTCGTCCGAGTCTTGGCTTAGCAACCAAACCAGCGTGTATTCATGTAAATAATTAGCTAACCCTTCCACTCCAAATTCACCCAAAGCCACCTAAATGTATCACATCCGTTTCCGTTTCCATTATATGTTATCTTACACCTACACCCCACAACCCTTTAAAAGACCTCTTAGATGGTAATGAATAATGCTTGCACCTAGTGGTGGAGGTTTGATCCTTTACCAAGCCTATAGTAATTTATATACTATGACAGGTAATGAGTGTTGATTTTCCGTTTCCCCTTTATGTTATAATTTATTATACACCCGAGAGAAAGAGAGAATTCCAAACACTTATGTGATGTGCTAGTATATACTTTCCGTGCTTTTAATTATGAGGTCTGGAAGGTTGTGTTGTAAAATACTTTTAAAGAGTAGGTAAAATGACCCCTCATATTGTTATTGTCTAGGTAGAAAAGCCCATTTGCTTAAGGACAAGCAAATCCCAAGTGTAGGGGTATTTGATGAGGTGTCATTTTATAAACTTTTTCAGGGTTGTTTAACCCCCTAAATGGTGTGTTTATGCCCAAAATAGGTACTTAATCATTCCTTTTAAGGTATAATGCATTTCGAAGGCATTTGGAGGAAATACACGTGACTTAGGCTCATTTAGAAAAGAAACGGACAAGATTACAGACCTACACCAACATGGCTCAAGAATTTCTCTATAGTAATACAACGTGACGCCATCACAACGATGATCAAGATGGTGTCACGAGATTCCAAGACGGCGTCAAAGCACACGACCCGGCCTATTATCTAGAATATTCTCTTTCATGACGGCGTCACGATTAAAATGCGACGCTGTCACAACGATTTTCCTATATATACAAACCCGAATTTAGGGATTTGAGTGTGTAACTTTAGAATAAAAAGAGGGTACAAACCCTAGTTCGTTTAGCAGCTGTTAGGGACGAATTTAGGGCCTAAAAACCCTATTGTAGTTCCTCTAACTTATGTTTTAATCAAGTAAGGTTTATTTAATCATTCAATATGCCTATGTGTTGTTTGATTCATCTATGTTCTTGCTTTACTTATAACATGCTTGGCTAAACCTCCTATTGTGTTTATTTATGATTGTATGAAACCTAGAATGTAGATCTTAGTGGTGTTGCTTCTTGTGATGGATGTGCATGTTAGGCCTTAGAAAATTAGCTTTTGTCTGTATCGTTGTTGATATGTCTAGGGAAACATGATTGTGTAGAGAGGATACCATCGGGTAACAGTCTTCATACTACCTTGCCCCCTAATATAGTTGATCCACTCTTAATATATTTCACATGCACTTAGTGTACCCTTAGGGGCCTTGTAATAGTCTTCATACTACCTTGCTTGTGCGTTGCTCTAATGGAATGCTAACTAGACGGCGGGTTCGTGTAATTCGTTCATAACTTAGGAAATAATTACACAGATCATCACAAGTGTAACAAGGCAACAACACTAGGAGAAGCAATCTAGGGAGTAATATATGATTAAATAAACACAGTCTTTTATCTTTTTTTATCACCATTAGTTTAGATTTATATTTAGTTTAATAGCTAAAATCAACCAACCTCTCCAATTATATGATTTACTTGCTTTCCATAAAACATAAAAATACAAAAATAATCTTTCCTCAACCTTTAGAATTCTGTTAGACCGTGATCAAGCCTTCCCAACCTATTCCTCGAGTGAACGATAACAACCCCTCGAGTCTTGCCTATACTACTACTATAACGATTAGGTGCTCTGCCTAGGGAGTTGTAAAACTTCTTGTTGAAGTCTAACGACAACCGCATCAGCGTATAGGATGTCAGAGTCAGTTTCTTCATATTTCTTTGTTTAAGCTCCGAAATGCGTGCCTTTTAGCTATTCTTCACAAAGTACTCCATAATTACTGCGGTTCTCAAATATAAACGATTAAGTAACAATTTTTGCAATAATTATATAAAATGGGTAATTTACATAGGATAAATGATGCTATAAAAGTAACGTTATTTGATGTCATCAAGTTTGTGGTAATTGAAAGTTAATTATGCTTTGATCTTTTTTCTTTTCTATATAAATGTTTTACAAACTCACACATATATTCCTCACATATCACCTACACCTCACTTCTCACCTTTACATTCCCTAATCATTTTAATCCCTTCTTCCAACAAATGATTTTTCTCACCTTCCTACACAATCTCAACATTCCAATAAACACTCCTTGCCATTTCCTAAATACATTCTTTAATCACTATTTCCTATATCTTTTCTCTCTAAATGGCAATATGATTAAACCTATATAATCAATCCTTTGATTATCATCTTCTTTACCTTTCTTCACAACTACAAAGCTTAAACCTTCCTCACTTAAACCTTCCCCAAATCCTATCCTCCTACATGACAACTCACATTACCTTACACATTATACCTTGTTGTACTTCGTGTCCCCTTCATACCTAACATAGGCTCCCTTCTATTACATCTCAACATTCTCCACCATACAATCTATATTCATTCGTTTCTTTATATCTACACTCATACAACTCTCATTTAAATTTCAAATTACACACATACGCACTCAAAGCTTCTCCCATACGCATCCCTTATATACACATTCACATACATCTATATTTGAAATCTAAATCCTCACGTACTTCACCAAATTTCCCTCACATACTTTTTCAACTCACCATCCTTAACATTGAAATTTAAATTTGATCTTAGGCTCTAAACCATCAAATAACATCCTTCTCATATCCTATTCACCGCCTTATTCTAACATTCAAATTCAAAATTTGAATTTGAATCCTTAGGCTCCAAACCATAACATCAAGCCAACTCGCATCATTCTCATCTTTATCCCACATGTTTATATTTGAAATTAAAATTCAAATTATCCCTCCTTACATTTACACTTTCTCTTCAAGCAAAGGAATATTCCTTTGGCATATTCTTTATTCCTCTGACATATTCTTTCAATCCTAACTATGCCAACTCATCCACTTAACCATGGTTTGTATTGATGAGGTGTCATTTTATACACTTTTCCGAGCCCATTTAACCTCCTAAATCAAAGAAATATGCCCAAATATTGTACTTAATCGTTCCTTTTTGATGTTTTAGCATTTGGGAAGCACTTGGAGGAAAGGCACATGACTTAGGCTCAATTCGGGTGAAATTGGACAAAATAAAACTTTTCAAGCTCACAACTTCTATTCTGAAGCCTTCACTAAAAGTACCTAGAAAATGAAGTTTTTAATTAAAAGTGTGATTTCTCAGGTCGTGGAGACGGCGTTAGAAATTACTCATGACGCCGTCAGGATCAACAAGCGATGTCATTAACCCGTTTCATGACGGCGTCATAATAGCCTACAAGAAGAACCCTTTGGAATATTCGACGGGCTGACGATGTCAGGAAACCCTAGTGACGCCGCCCAAAGTCTATATATACAAACCTTTATTTTTCATATTTTGTGTGGAAACTTAGGAGAACCTTTGTAGCAGCTGGTATTGTCGAATTTTAGGGTTTTGTAACCCTTTGTAACTCATTGTTACTCCATTTTTAATTAAAGTAAAGTCTATATCCATTTAATCATTCGATATGTCTATTTGTTGTTTGATTTCATGTTCTTCGCTTTCAATTAACATGCTTGGCTAAATTAAATTAGTGTTTGATTATGATTGCATGAAACTTAGTTTGTAATCTCTTTTATTATTGCTTCTTGTTAGTGGTGTGCGCGTTAGGCTCTAGAAAACTAGTTATTTAATCTTCATATCATAGCATAGACGTCTAAAGAAATGTGATTAGGTTAAGAGGATACCCACATTATGGATCTTCATATCTAGTTTGCCGTAAGGGTGGATTCATATTTAAGTATTTAGTGCGCATGAATTTACTATTGGACGTGAGCGGTGTCTACAGGTAACCACCGTCTAGGTTGTCACGTAGATAGAAGACTTGACCAACCCACTGCTGAATTAGGAGAATATTTACACATTACACTAACAAGGGTGACGAGCAGTTATATAAAAAAAACAACTGGAGAGTAGTGCATGATTAGATGAACACATTTGTTTAACCATACGAGTTTCTCACAATTTACTTTTTTGCATAATTAGAATAGAATTAGGAGTAGTTTAATTAAGTAGTGTAATCATCCCCTCTTCAAAACCTGAGATTTTACTTGCTTTCTAAAAAATATAAAAAAACAAAAATAGTCTTCCATCAATCCTTAGACCTTAGTAACGTACAATTTGATCCTACCCAAACTATTCCCTTAGAGAACGATAGTAACCTCCCAAGTCTTGCATATACTACACTATAATGGTTAGGGACTCTGCCTAGGAGGGTTGTAAAACTTCCACGTTGCAACCCACCACATTAAGTTTTTGGCACCGCTACCACGGATTAGTCTAGGTTTCGGATTCTATCTAGCTTAGGTCTACTCACTAGATTCCTATCAAATGAAATTTTCTTTTTCTTTTTAGTGTAGCTTTCTCGTAGTCTATCTTTTCTTCGTTTCCTTTGTTTTGTAAAACCTTTCCTTTTGTTAACCATCGTGGGAGACGAAATTCAACCCCGTACTTTAGGAGATTACCAAGCCATGAGGGCTATCGAAACATAATTAAGCTCCCCGAAGGGAATAATGCGGTGCCTCTAAAACCCGACACCATCCGATTGGTGCAAAACGGATGTGCATTCCACGGACTCTGGTCCAAAGATCCAAATCAACACCTTAAGGATTTTCTAAAATTTGTGGACTCACTTGACCTTAGTGTTGAAAATAGGGAAAGGACGCGACTACGTTTATTTCAATTCTTCCCTTCGCGATCAAGCTAGCAATTGGCTTGAACGTCTACCCGCGAGATCCATCTCCAATTGAGAGGATCTCACTACTCGTTTCCTTGTTCAATTTTCCCACCGGGGAGAACTACTAAACTCATAAATGACATCTTGATGTTCCAACAACATCATGGTGAATCACTTTTCGAAGCATAGACTAGTTTCAAGGACTTACTTCAAAAAGTCCCTCATCATGGCATCGATCTTGGCTTCAAGTCCAAATTTTTTATGACCATGTTAATCAAGCTACAAGGCAGGCCATCGATCATTCGTCCAGTGGTAAGCTACGTGACAAAAGCGCCGACGAATCTTAGGAACTTTTAGAGGACCTCGCCCTATATGGCAACGAAAGTTAGAATGACCCAAAAGACTTCGTTAAACCAGTCAAGGCAATCTCTTTGCCTCAAGATGTCCTGCATACATCTGACTATCGTCTCGTTGAGTTAAAAAATCAAGTTCAACGCTTGGTAGAAGCTCATCTTGCTCCTAAACCATCCGTTCAAGTAAACAAAATCGCTCCTTCATGTGAGATTTACTGTGGTCTCCATGACACTTAATATTTCATGAAAAATCCTGAGCAAACTTTAGTTGATTGTGCATCCTCACGTAACAATGGAGTGGGAGGTAAGCCGTTCGCTACTAAACATGAGGTAAGATACTTAACGAAGCCACCAATGCTTGAAAGGATAAACTAAACTTCAATTGGGCACGAACTCAAACCTTTATGAGTCCCTCAAATGGCTCGTTCTTAAACTACTCTTCCAATGTACCCTATGGACCCTCTAATTATCAAGTAAAAATTGAAAAGTTACTATCCGATTTTGATTCTCATCAAGAAAATAGATTGTCTAGTCTTGTGACCCAAATCAAACAGCAACAAGATAAAGTAATCAATAAGATCAACACATTGAGGAAGGTTGTTTCGAACAAATTTGGCAATGCACCCACTCGTGACATTGCCAAAAATTCCATGGTTCACGCCAATGTTGTTTCCCATAATCACCAAGAGAGTGGGGTACCTCCGAACAAAAGAATTATCAAGAATTCGTCAAAACTATTTTATCCAAAATATCAAGCACATTCATCTTTAGGAGAAGAAAATAGGAACTCTTTCTCTCCAAAACGTGTTCATTTTGTCAACACAATCACCATAGTAAAAAATGAGGATAAGCCAAAGGAAACTGGTTACTCAGAATCTAGTGCGATTGATAGTGATGATCCCAACTTTGTTGTAGAGGATGTAAAAATGGTAGAGAAGGAATAAAAGGTTTCTAATATAATAGTAGAAGAGGGAGAATCGAGTGAGATAGGAAACGATAATAAGACTAGTGATTTAGAAGATGAAAGTGAGTTAAGAAAAGAAAGGGAATAGACGGAATATGAACAGCCCCTTGACTTAGTTGATATATGCAATGAATCAGTCTATGAGTCTTTAATAGAGAAAATGTTGAGTTGTTCATTATACTTAGACTTTAGAATTAAAAAGGGGGATCCTAGTAACCTAAAGATTCCATGTATGATAGTGCGTAAGTTCATTGCTAATGCATATATCGATTTAGATTTACCTCTGCATGGTATGTACTTAGCCTATTATAACACCATTAGGAATAAATGGTATGAACATAGAGTGTTAAATTTTTGTGGAAATTGGAAAGGATATGCATGTGTTTGTAGAGAACATGAGTTATGTCATGGATTTCACCATCTTAGAAAATGTTGAAGCTAATATAGATCTTAATTTATCCTAAGCAGTTTTGGCCGGTCATTTGTAGAGACCACTAAGCTAATACTAGATAGAGAACAAGGATTGATTACATTTACAGATGGAATTAGGGAAGTCACTTTTAAAACACCATATAGAGATTCAAAAATGAATGACTTAACTAGTGAAGGACATGACATGTTGTCATCTAGGGTGATACTTAGCGATGATGATTTTAGGAGAGGATGTGAAAGCCCGTTGGATTTAGAGAACGGATTTTATAAGGATATTAACAAGCTTGGTCCATCATATAATAATACAATTGAAATACCAGATCTTGAAGGACCAATGGAATATGAAGGAAGTAAGACAAGCGAAGGAGTCACGTAAGGAGAATGACTCCGAGTCTAGCTACAAGACTCGTTAATAAAGAAAAGCGCTTATCGGGAGGCAGCCCAATCTTTTTATTTTATGCATTTTAGGAGTGTCTTGTGTTTTAATTTTCATTATAAGTTCTTATATGTTTGAATTATATGTGATCATGCTTTGTTTTCTCTTTAACCTCGTCTTAATTGCAATCAAATGTATTTTGCATAAAATAAGTGTAGGGGAAAATAGCTAGTTTTTAAGAACCATTTTAAACATGTAAAATAGACAGCTTAAGTTAATTCACAATTTTATGTTTTGTTTGTTTGTTTTAAGTCATATGTTTGTACTAACCGTTTTTATGGTTTATGTAGTAATTTTTCCCAGAAATAATCAATAGGTTATGTTTGTAGAAATTTTTCCAAAAAAAGAAAACACAAAACCTGTCAGGTGGTCCTGGCGGCGTCCGAATTTATACCTGACGGCGTCAGAACTGTAGCAGTGGAGAAATCCATGTTTTTTGAATTTTTGAAAATTTATTTTTGTTAAATTTCAAGAATTTTTAATATTCCAGATTCTTGTAGAAAACCACGATTACATTAGTACTAACATTATATCTTTGTTGCTTTCTTAGAAATTTAGTTTATGATTATATAAAGGTTGTATAATATTTATGATTACATAACCCTAAAAGAAAGGACAACACCACTAAATTACATATATCTTACTAATCCTGATATAAATATCATAAACAGTCCTAACACATTTACTAGTAATGAAACCAAGCTTAATCCTAATGTGTAATGCCAACCGCACAACAACAACCCACACCTTATAGTTCTCAGTACCTTCAAGTTGTAATCAGCTAAGAACCGTCTTGAGGGTGTAAATATAATGGGTCATATATATCCATTTTAACTCACTACCACTAGCATAGTCATTATTAGGTTTTTCAACATATTCATATTTCTCAGGTTTCTCAATTTCAACCATCTTAACAAATTAGAAAAATTAGATCGACCTAACTACAAATAACAAGAAACAACAAATAACCATCAGATGGTAATTAGATAGACCTCACTACAAAGTGGTACTGGCCATTACCAGTCCACGACCAGAGTAGGGTTCCTTGCTTCTCAAGGAAGTAGGTAAATGGTAGCCTTAAATAGAGGATAAGACTCAGCAAACTATAAAATTTGTGGTTAAAGAAGGCCAAACCCATACCAACACCATGATCACAGTCAGCCTCCAATCACAAATCCAACACCATAAAAATTACAAATCCCTTGACCTTACCCTTCCACCGATTCCAAAAAACCTATAAAAAATCCAAAAAAGTGTGAGTGGTATTACAGTGTACGCAAGCTTCTAAAAAATTACCAACCAGAACTTAACCAAATCAATAGCACAACGAGAAACAACATGAAAGATAAGAAAAGCACAAGGTTAAGTATAAAGAAGCTTAAAGAAAAAGACTCACCTAAAAAATAACAAACCCCTAATTTTAATTTTTAGGGTTTCTAATCCAACTATAATAGAATTGCAATTGAGATCTAATTCAGAAAATGCCACTAATTAAAACAATTAACATGAATTAAGGTTTAATACAATAAACCTTAATTTTGACTTTTTCATTAAATGTAACACCCCCAAATTGGGTCGCAGCGGAATAAGGGTCCGGGGCGTGTTACTTCATAGATCAATAACACAAGATATATATAGAACGACCAAAAAGTCGTTTTAAAACTGATACATTGGATTTAACAAATATTTAATACCAAATAAGCCCGATGCTTTAACTTTTCCATGATATTATTACAAAAGTACTGGTTTACTAACAAAAACAACCATATCTTCTAGCATTGACTTCCCAAAACAAAAATCACCAATGTATCCTTGGCACCTTATGAATTACTGATCTCCTGAAAAAAACATTGCTTAAAACGTCAACTATAATGTTGGTGAATTCTTATGTTGATAAATAATAATTTGCAGGACCGCAAGAATTTTTTCGTGATAATGCAACACATGCTGACATCACAAATCCAGATTAATTTACACTAAGCTCATGACATTGAAGCTCGACAATCTTTCTTGCAATTAAAATATATATTGCAATTTACGCCCATCCAAATGTCTAACCCTAAACATCCTAAATTTGACATGCTATAACATTCGTTCCTAGTGATAGCTAGTCACCCGAACGGGGAGGTCGTTTCCCAAATAGATCTATTAAATAACATTCACGCTCACATAATGTAGTTCTCAACTACATCTATGCAATTGACAGTTCATGACTTGGAGACTTAACTGGGGTCTATCGCAACTTAGGCAAAATGTAATAAATATAAATATATCCACGTGGTCCAATTTATTAAAACTAAAGCATGTTTCCACCCCATAGTTATAAATCATTGAAATCGTAAAAATGTGGGGCTATGAACTCACCTTGAGTTCTGATAATCCAAATATCGCAGATAAAGCGTCACGTAAAGATCGGATTTCAACCTAAATTATCACTAGGTCGTATAGTAACCATGTGCATCGATTAACTAACATAATATTACGGTCTATGTTAGTCACATCATACTATCGTTCGGGCTATCATAATCAAGAGGTCATGTAGTGAACGTATGAGGAGCTAGGACACTTTAAGTCGTAAATCCAGCAACTCGTCGATACGCCACTGGTATGTGCTTAATTACACATACCTTTTACCTTTAAAAACGAGCTAAAATAACCAAAAACGGACTTAAAATGCCAAATATATGCTTGTTTTGCTAATTGTATTGTGCAGGAACGGATAACTAAGAAAAAGATGAAAAACAAAGCCAAAACGACAAAACCGGACTCGGAATGGAAAAGACTGTGAAAGACAAAGCCAAATCGAAGCCGAAAAGTCAATCAAGTCAAAAAGTCAACAGAAAAGTCAACTGGTCAAAGTCAAAGTCAACCCAAGTCAACCCCGAGGCCAAAAGTCAAAGAAATATAAGTTTAGGGACTGAACTTGTAAATCCCTAAACTTATATGTAAAGAAGAAAAGAGGAAAAAAGAAGAGAAGGGCCAAATTGCCAAATTGGCAAAGTTATACTCCATGGACTAATTCTGCCAAGTCCATAGAGTTATAACCACCAAGGACGTGGGGTGCAACTAGACTTAACACTTTGGAGGACTTGTTTTGCCAAGTCCCCAAAATTATAACCACACAAGGACCATGGTTGCAAGAACTCAAGTCACTTTGGAGGACCAACCTTGCCAACTCCATAAACCTATACCCTGTCACCCCCAACACCTTTTCCCGCCATTTTTTTGTAACCACAAACCCAGGGGACAACTCTGCGGTTTACAAACCGTTTTTTACCTGATTTCTTCTCCACCCCCATGGATATCACCTCCCCCCCTCCTCCACTTCCACCACACCAAAAAAGAATTGCCAAGCTGGCAATCTACATGAACGAGCACAAATTAAAGGGCCTGAGTTCATGATACAATGAGCACATGGAATTCTAGGCCAGGATTTGTTTGCTTTCCCACTCTCACACAACAAACACAAAGACTCAGTTATAAAAGAAGAAGAAGACAGAAGAAAAGGGCAGTTCTTAGTTCTTAATTTTCAGTTTGTAATTTTTCGTAATTTTAAGCATTTTCATTTAAAGTTTAAACACTTGCACTTTGTAATCTTTAGCCTGTACTTTACTATTTTGAGTAATAAAATTCAGTTTTAAAGTTTCAATTGTCTTTCATTTCACTTTTAAGCCATTTCACTTCAATAAGCTCAATAAGCTCTAATAAGCTCATTTGAGCTTATTCTTGTTAAAAAGCTCAAATTCAGTTAAAGACTTGTCAAAAGTCATTTATTCACTGGTTTTGTTCATGTTAAATCAAAACATGACAACTTGAGTTCATAAGTTTCAGTTTGGAAGCAACAAGGAGGTGATAAGCTTTTAAAAGCTTATTGAGCTTATAGCTCAAGGTATAGAGGCTAGGTAGCCAATAGGTTCATGAGTTTAAAGCCACTCATTCAGATAGAGTGGCTAGGGTCAGAAACTACATTTCACAGGTTTAGCTTTTCAATTTTGATTTCATCATTCACATAGCTTATGTCTTTTAGCTTATTTCTTTGCTCAATTCTGTTTAAAATTAGTTTAGATAAGTTTAGAGTTTCAAATGTCTTAAAGTAACTGTATCTAGAATCAATTTAGGTTTCATTTCTTAGTTTTGTCATAATAGTATAATAAGCCTAGGAGAGAAACTAGCTTATATTTCCTAATAAGCTGTAAGTTTTAGTGTCAAAATAGTTTAATTAGGTTAGAATTAGTAAGAGTAGATAAAAGGTTTCAACTGTTTTAGCTTTAAAATAGATTTTAATGTTACTTTAATGTTAAAAGTTTAAATAAGAGGGTGTTTGGGATAGCATTCAAAACGGGTCAAAATGGTTGTGGTTTGGGTTATGGTCATCAATCTAGTTTTAGTTTAAGCTTTTGAGCTCATATAAGCTGTTTCAAAAGTCTTCAAGCTTAAAAATTGAATTTCAAAGCTTTTATAACCCATTGTGTTAACTGTTGGATTTAAAAAAAAAACACCACAAGTGCTCATTTGGTTAAGCACTTGTGGTTTGAGTTTAAGTGTCAAAAAGAGTGTGATTTGTTGTTGTTAAACTATCTGTCAAACCCTTGGTGTCTTTTGACTTTGTAAGTCAAAAATCACCAAGTGTTTGCTTATAGCAGTTTTAAAAGATCCATAAGCCTTTTTCACCTTCAAAATTCAGCAATTTAAAATGGTTTTTAAAAGTCCAAAATTTGTGCACAAGTCTATAAGCTAGGGTACTTAAGCTGTTTTCATTTTTCTTTTCAATTTAAGCTTATTTGACAGCTTAAAATAAGCTGTCAAATAAGCCCTAGTTTTAAGCTTAAATCTCCCCTGGTGCAAAGGGGAGATTGTAAGCCCCTTTTTTAGCTTAACATTGTAAGATTTAAAGCAAATGCGTTATAATACAAAAGATACATGTGATATAAACGACGTCGTCAATGACGTTGAAAACACAGGTGTTATAGACTTCCCCCATTAAACGACCCTTGTCGCTCAAGGCTCATGACAAAGCACTTGACGACGGTGAGGACATGGTGAAGAGGTGGGATATTTCTTCTTGAATTGTCTTCACTTTCCCATACGTGAACTCAAGGACCTCCTTGGAGTTCCATCCGAACTTTGACTAATGGATCCCTTTGCTTCAACCGTTTAACTTCATCGACCACAACTATTTCTAATGGTTTCCACAACAAAATGAAGCTTGTCAAATCAAGATGAAAGTCCATCCAACGGAACGGCTATTGTTTCGTCGGCATGACACTTTTTCAGATTAATACATGAAAACGTATATGAACTCATCCGTCATCTTCTGAAGTTCAATCTTGGAAAGCAACCTCTCCAACACCTTTTTCTAACATCCTTGAAAGGTCCAACAACCCTAGGGTTAACTTCCCCCGATTGCCAAAACTTACGACCCCTTTCCATGTTGAAACTTTAAGCATAACTTTATCCCCAACTTGGAATTCCATTGGTTTACGCTTCAAGTCAGCGTAACTCTTTTGTCGTTCATGAGCGGCTTGCATCCTTCTTGATCTGGATATTATTCTCAGTGGTCTCTTGAATTAGTTCTGGACGCAAGTGATTTGAGCTTCTTCTCCAACATCAGTCCAACAAAAAAAGGTGAACGACACTTTCGTACCATAAATGTTGCTTCAAATTGTACGCCTTTGATGCTGGAGTGATAGCTTATTATTAGTATGAGAACACGTACTAATGGCAAATGGTTAACCCAACCCTTTCCAAGTCGATTGCACAAGCAACGCAGCATATCCTCGCGAGTTTGAATGTCCTCTCGCTTTGCCCAGTTCTGTTAATGGATGATACGCAGAACTCATATCCAAAATTAGTATCCAAAGCGTTCCTTTCTGAAGTACCTCCATAAATTGGATGCGAATCTCCGGGTCCACGAATCACAAATGATTGAGACGGGTATTCCATGTCCTCGTGACACCTCCTTCCTGTACAATCTAGCAGTTTATCCAAAGATCTGTTCTCCTCTCATACGGTGTGAAGATCGCAGACTTAGAGATTCGTGATCACGATCACCCAATTTGTGTCCCATAGCCTTGAGACGACTTAGGAAGCATAGTTAACAAAACCATGGTGATGTTGTCCACTCTCTCCATTCGAGGTATCTTGGGTTGTACCAACAATCCAGAAGGCCTTTGATGTTTCGCCTTGACCTTAGCACATGGTCAAAACAACTTGCTAACATAAGTGGCTATTTTCGGCTTACATGATGGGGGCCACCATATAGTATCTTCATGCTTGGAACATTTTGTCAGAACCCTGATGTATAGAGTAACTTTGATTTGTGGGAACTCGTGCATGAATTACAATCCGTAAATCTCCATAACAAGTAGCCAACACCTGCCACTTGAGGCATAAGGTACCATCCGCACGAGGTTCCAACTTTTGTTCTCTAATTACTTCTGGAAATTAGCAGTTTTCAATCAACATTCCTCCCAACGAGCTTTCCACTCTTATGTTTCACTGTTTTCGCAGCTTCATTCTGAGCATTAAGATCTGTTTTTGTGGGAAGATCCAAGCTAATCAGTCATTACTAATGCTCGAACTCTTAACGTTGGATTCTCCATTCTTTCCTTCACAAAAGCATCCAGCAACGACATTTTGCTTTTCCCCGGGTGATAACGAATATCGCAATCGTAATCACTAAGCAACTCTAACCATCGGCGTTGCCTCATGTTCAACTCTTTTTGATCTAAAATGTGTTGCAAACTCTTGTGATCGGTGAACACCGTACACTTAGTTCCATATAAATAATGTCTCCAGATCTTGAGAGCGAACACCACTGCTCCAAGTTCCAAATCATGAGTTGTATAGTTCTTCTCATGAATTTTTAACTGGCGTGATGCATAAGAAATCACCTTTTCTCTTTGCATCAACACAGCGCCCAAACCCTTCTTTGAAGCGTCGCAGTATGCGATGAAATCTTCGCTTCCTTCAGGTAATGCAAGGATTGGTGCACTGCACAACTTTTGCTTCAACAGTTGAAAAGCTGCTTCTTGTTGAGCGATCGCCCCACTCAAACTTGACCTTCTTTTGAGTAAGCTTAGTCATTGGTTTGGCGATCTTTGAAAACCCTTCAATGAATCTTCGGTAATACCCAGCAAGACCTAAAAATTGACGAATCTCCGTTGGTGACTTAGGAGATGTCCAATCTTTAATGGATTCAATCTTGGCTGGATCCACATGAATTCCTTCACTATCGAGTCACGTACCCCCGAAGGAACTATGACTTAGGGAATACCAAAAATCACATTTGGAAAACTGCATACACTGCCCTCCTTCTTAAGCAATACTAGATTTGCTTAAGGTGTTCTTCATGTTCTGCCTTGTTCTTCGAATATATCAAAATATCGTCAATGAAGACAATCACAAATTTATCTAAGTATGGTTTGAGGCATACCCGAATTCTTAAGGTCCATAGAATAGCGGCAGGCTAGGTGCGTTTTTTAACCAAACGGCATTAAGCAACTTGAAATTCGAAATGGCCAAACGAGGTTCTGAAGGCAGTCTTCGGAATGTCTTCTTTTCTGAACCCTCAATTGGTGATAACCTGACCTAGGTCATTTTTTCGAGTAGAAAACACTCGACCCTTGAAGCTGATCAAGTAAATCATCTCTTGGTGAGCGGTATACCGTTCATTTACCGTTAGTTAAATTCAATTCTCGTAATTACAATGTCACAAAATTCCGACAATGAATCCATCTTTTCCTTCTAGACAAACAAGAACCGGAGCTCCCCAAGGTGAGGAACTGGGTCTTATAAAGCCTTTATTCGGACAGCCCTGATCAGTTGCCTTCAATAACTCTATCATCTCGGAAGGCGCCAATCCGATAAGGTGCCCGTTCACATGTGCAGCACCAGTACTGCAAATCAAATTTGAAACATCCACTTGTCGAGTCGGAGGAAACCCGTCAAGTCCTCAGGAAATACTTTCGGGAAAAGTCTATGACTATTTTACGTCCTCATCGCTTCTTCTTCCCACTTGTCTTCAACCTCTTTTGTAGTGACATGTGCCAAAAAGAAAGGAAATCCTCTTTCCATGTACTATCTGATTATCCTCTTTATTCTCTATCTCTCCAGATCTGCGTTTTAGTAACAATAAACGAAATGATGTTTAATCGTGTCACATTACCCTGTGACTTCCATCACTTGTGTATGTATTAATGTGTTTTATTTCTCCAGAGGATGCGAACAATCTTCTCGAACATAAATGACCGCTTGGTAACTCAATATCGCCAACCAATCCATAACCGATTAAAGCATCAAAACTACCACGTTTCTACAGCATTAAATTTATTTTTGAATAGTGGTTAGGAGTTTAATGTGCAACCCTTAAGTATAGTGTTTTTAAAAACCCAATTATCACCCCGCCAGCTAGTCAACAGTCATAATAGGATCTAGGGGTAGATGGCGTGATGTCTATTTGGAGCTAAATCAAGTAATACACAAAACTTCTATCGGCACCCCGTATCAAATAAGAATATAAGCATAGCGGTTTGTTTAAAATGAACGTACCCGCAAACGACGTTGTCTGGGTTTGCCCCCGCATTTCCAACCACATACACCATAGCTGGAATGCCCAGTCCATTACCCGCTTGATTACACACGGTCATTGTTTTCTCATTCAAAGGCAGTTTTTCTTTTAACATGTCCTTGAGCTCCGCAACTCATAGCAACCGTTGCCTTCTGATTATTGTTTGTTGTTGTTTGCGGTTGTTGTTGTTGTTGGCAGGTCCGTATTCTACAAGTCCTTGGATCGCATGGCCAAACCCTCTTGCAGTTATAGCACTTGGGATGGACAAGGACCATTCATGATAGTAATTACACTAGTGAACACAGAGGTTTAACCCGCGTATGGTTTCTGTCACTATTAGCCTGCAGTGTAGGCCTGGGCCTGTGTTCTGGCTCTTATTCCTGTTTGGTTTTGATTGTTCTTTAATGGAAAGATCCATCGTACTTTCTTTTCCTTTCTGCCTGACGTTCAGCATAGGCATGGGTCTTTTCATCCATCAGCTCAGTTGTAAACTCGATAGCCTCTTGCATAGTTTTTGGCTTTGATGCCTTTACACTGCCATGTATCATATCGGGCAAGCCACCGATATATTTTAATCTTGTCTATCTCTTCTGGGAACATCCTGGAACACATCAAAGCTAGTTGCTGAAATCGTCGACTATAGGCCACCACATCGGTGCCCTTGACCTTAAGATTCCACATCTCAGTCTCAATCTTCTTGATCTCACCCCTCGGGCAGTACTTATCAGTCATCATTTTCTTCAGTGCTGCCCATGGCATGGCATGAGCTGCTTCAGGAGTAGTGGTCCTTAACATTGCATAATCCACCATGTAAGCGCATCGTCATGTAGGGAGCAAGAATGCAAAATTTTGACTTGACTAGCTGCTGTGCAATTGCTAATGCTAAACACAGACTCCATTTTCTCAAACCATCGAGTGAGTCCGACAACTCCCTCAGTGCCTTTGAAGTCCAAAGGTTTGCATTTTAAGAATTCAGAGTAAGAGCATTCGCGAGCAGTTTGTGCTGGCCTTGGTCCTGAACCATTGCTATTGTAGCCATTCCTAACCCTGCTTGCTTCCTCCTGCTTCACACCTTGCAGCATCAACTCCTTGGTCAATTAAGGCCTGAAGTTGTGCCTTAGTAACAGTTGTGGTTGTTGGCTGGTGTAACTGTGGAACTCCCGGTTTGACCGGTTGAGGTTCTCTTCTGGTGTCCATTTCTTCAATCACAAGAAAATACAATACCCGTTAGATTTCAATACAATCATAACGTGACATAACATATGCATCATAAATAAAAAGACAAAACAACACCGTGAAACATATAACCAACACAAGATCGTCATCTACATAATATACATCAATCCAATATAATCCATGAAATAATACATGAAGCTGTTTGGTACACAATGCATCCCTACGCTAGTTACAAAATGAAATCAACATAGAGCCCTACTAGCCGGGAGTTTCCCATAATATTTAGTAGGCTATACAGGATAAGCTAATCAGGAAACAACAAGATCTATACATGTATAGCAGACCAAAACAAAAGATCATACCGCCTGCTAGCTGGGAGTACCCACAAAACTAACAACTGCAATAGTAGAATCAAATCATAACCAAAGTCTAGGAACTACTACCAGTGTCCTCCAATGCGTCAACGCGTGCTCCAGCCTCTAGGACCTGGGTACGCATGATATACTGAACAGCCAAATCATCTGCAGCCTGACGTTGCCACTCGTGGCGATGCACCTTAGTCTCTAATACTGTAACTCGTGCCTCTAATGCCCTGCAGTGAGCTTCAGACCTAGCCAAGGCCTGATGGGTCTCCATACTTTCTTGCTCGTAAACCACTCCACCCCCCCCCCCCAAGCAGCAAGTCTCTCTCTCCTCAATACTCAATCTCAGCTCACACAAGCCGCATCGACCCCTTCGGGCATCGTGATGTCGTGAGTGAAACTCCGAACTCTCCTACTCTTGCTAATGTTCATAACCTGGTAACTGACCCTCCCTGTTGAACCATCTCTAAGGCTTCATCATCTCCTCTCAATATCTCGAAACCTGGTCCTCCATATTTCTACATTAACATATGATCGACTCTATGGGCCATAGTGGGTCCTGGCTGTCTTGCAGCAGCAGCAACAGAACTCTCTCTAATCTCACACCCAGGTCTGGGAGTAGTAAGTAGTAGTCTCTTCTGAGCCGGTGTGTCAGCCTCGGGAATATTAGCTCTGCGGCTAGTGGATGGTGCAGGTAGTGGAATAGGTTGTATCAAATGGTGGGTCCCCTGATTGGTGTAGTGACGTGAAATGAAGGGTTGACTGACAACCTCACTTCAATCTCAACCTCGATTGCTCTAAGGCCTAATGGGTCGAATACAGGAGATAAAAAGAATGGTGGTAGTAGAGGAGGTATGGGCCTCATCCACATGCTGGTCCACTATAACATTTAATTAAATCTCGGGACGAGATTTCTGTAAAGGGTGGAGACTATAACAACCCAAGAATTTTCATCAAATGCAAAACCTATTTTACTATTATCACAATTATACAGGGAAATTTTTCGCTTTATTACATTACTTATATATCTCAGTATGTCATAACTAAAGTAGACGAGCTCACGCAACCTATCTATGAAAATCCTATCTTCATATATGTCAAGCAATCATCATAATATATCAAGTCAATATCATAATATCATTTTTACAAAGTACATTATTCCTATAATGTACCATTCACAAACGTTATATCAAAACGGGCTTTAAACCATTATCGTATGCCTCTAAACCCTAATTTCATGAAAGGTTAACATCTAAAGTGAATGCACAAGCTACTAAAGCATATGTATAAGTAATATGATATCTCATATGTGTAACACCCCCAAATTGGGTCGCAGCGGAATAAGGGTCCGGGGCGTGTTACTTCATAGATCAATAGCTAAAGATATATAAAAACGACACAAAAAGTCGTTTAAAATGATACATTGGATTTAATTAAAAGACTTAATACAAAAGCATATAGCTTTACTTGTTTTGCTATATAAAAAATAAAAAAAAAATTATAATTACAAAAAGATGACATACATTCCCAAACTTGATGCACATAAATCTTAAGCGTGCAATCCAATGCATCCTGGAACTTGGCATCCCATGCCTATTGATCTCCTGAAAACATTGCTTAAAAACGTCAACAAAATTGTTGGTGAATTCATAGGTTTGATAAATCATAATATGCAGGACCGCAAGACTTTTTAGTGATAATGCAACACATGCAGATCTCACAAAACTAGATTACATTTACACTAAGCTCATGCCACTGAAGCTCGACAATCTTTCTTGCAATTAAACTATATATTGCAATTTACGCCCATCCGGATGTCTACCCTAAACATCCAAAATTCGACATGCTATAACGTTCGTTCCTGGTGATAGCTAGTCACCCGAACGGGGAGGTCGTTTCCCGAATAGATCTATTAAATAACATTCGCGCTCACATAATGTAATTCCCAACTACATCTATGCATTTGACAGTGCATGACATGGGACTTAACTGGGTTATTCTAACTTAGGCAAACATGTAATCAATACATGAGTCCAATTTATAAAACAAAGCATGTTTCCACCCCATAGTTATAAATCATTGAAATCATAAAAATGTGGGGCTATGAACTCACCTTGAGTTCTGATAATCTAAATATCGCAGATAATGCGTCACGCAAATCGTCAGATGCAACATATTTAATTTAAGGTCATATAAGTACCAAGTACTTTAATTAATAACACTGAATATAATCCTATAGTTGTTACATCGTACTATCGTTCGGGCTATCATAATTTAAGAGGTCATGACATGACGTTCGAGGAGTTAGGATACTTTAAATCGTAAATCCAACAACTCGTCGATACGCCATCCGAAGAGGCCTCATTATGAAACTCCCTAGTAATATAGTACTTGATAACCACATATAATTCTATATAGTTCAATCACCAACTAATGGTTTTGGTAAAATTACGTTTAATAAGTAAAAACGTTTATAATTATTGTTTTAGTAAAACTAGCATAACTTTTGCGTTTTAAGCCCGATTTTTAACGTTTCTTATGCCTATCTTTTCATATTAGGACGAGTTATCATAATTTGAAAATTTCAATATTTTGACCCTCTGGTGAACAGTAACTTTTACTGTTCATTTAAATCGTATTTGTTGTCGTAAAACCCGTAAATGTCGTATTTTATTCGTTATAGCTCCGTTTTTAACGATTCTTTCGAGGACGTTCTCGTTATTGAAAGTTCTATAATTTTATGAGGTTTACAAAAATGTAACTTTCTGTCATGAATAGTAACTTTTATAAAAATAGTTTTATAAAAGTATTAATTGTCGTAAACTCGCGAAATTCATAACTCGTTCGTTATTAATTGAAAAATTACGATTCTTATCATTTTGGAATCCTAAAAATATGTATTATTTGTTAAAAATATCAAACTTGCTGTTTGATATAAATTTTATAAAAATTATTTTATAAACTCCGTTTAATTAACGTATAACTCGTTTTTAACGTAACTTTTTCGTTATTAATCCGTTTGACAAGTTTCTTACCTTTTCGGAATCGTCATGAGTCATATTATTTTATAAAAACATAAAATCCTCTGTTTAGAATTCGAAAACCTACTGACCCTATATGATCTTTTATATAACTTATTTATATAATATGTTTTATATATACTTTTTAACCTCACAATTTACCACAAGTCTTTTATAACTATATATATCATATGTTATACATATAATAATGTCCATAAGTTCATATTTGTCCAAGATCATCAAGATCACAAGTTATTAACTTTACATGGAATCATAAACTTTCTTAATTAACTTTTAATTACAAGTTTATATATGAACTTTTTATGCTTAAACCGAGATTGTACAAGACTTATATATCCTTTATTTCATGATATTACCAACATCATAATATGTGAGAAAGTGTACAAAATCATAATCACAAGTAAAATTATATTTTTCATGTTCAAAAGTATTCCTAATGGTGATTTCACTACATAAACATCACATATACATATAATCATATAAATGAAAAGTTAAAGGCTTTAGATAACCTTAATGAGATGATGAATGATGATGACAAATAAGTGCTAAACCCTTGTTTAGCCTTTAAACCCAAGATTATAACCAAGAAACCTTTGTTTTCCAAGTGAAAACCCTAACTTCTCTTTTCTTGATTAATGCTTGCAAATGATTAGCCAATGCTTGGAAACATCTTAGAATATCTTAGGAATGATGTGTATAGATGTGTATAGGTTGTAGAAAATTTTGTATGGATTGTTTGTTGTAGCCTATGTGAGCCGTGGGCTTTAGAGAGCACAAAGGAGAGGATTTTTGATCTTTTTCACTAAGTATTTTGTTATCTATGAGTTACTTGCCTTATATAAGAGTTAGATGGTCAAAAAGGTGCAATAGTTGGTCAAGGAACATATCCATGGTCTTAAGGAAAGACTAGTGGTCAAGGAAACAAAGAAACATAGGGTTTAATGGTGTAGAAAATGTACAAAGACCACTTGATGATTTTTCTCTTATTTCTTTGCATCAATTGAAGTAAATCCGGCCATAAGGAGATATAGGTGACATATTTTTGTAATTTTTATGTATTGGGTATAAATGTAGGTATTTGTTGAAGCGTAGAAAAGTTTTGGTGGTTCCGGGTATGCCTAAACGCAATTTATCGCGAAACGTAGTCAATTTACGCAACCAATAAAAATACAATGAACAAAGACCATAATTATTCTCAAAATAATTATTTAATACTTGCTTGATGCAAACTTTTAATCATTTGATGCCAGTTTACATTGAACGATGATTTTTGGCGTACGCGATTTAAGTTAACGTTTACGATTTAAAGCAAACGCGTACAATACAAAAGGTACATTGTGGATTTATCGACGTCGTTAATGACTTGAAAACACAGGGTGTTATACTAAATGCAACCGTGATTCCTACGAAAGTGAGTTAGGTTTGTATTTCCTGTACACTTCATAATTCTTGTAGAATGGTTTTATGCTTTGGTTTGTTTCTGTAATCATAGGGTATAAAGAGCTTGCGGGAAGACGAAGATAATCTAATAGATTTCTGCCTAATTTCAAATCTTGAAGCGATGCTCAGAGAGTTTCTTGTCGTAATACTACTCTTTTCTTATTATTTCATTTTCTTAATGTATAATAGGGACATTGTACAAATCAAGTGGGGGGATGGGAGTAGAATTAATACTTGACGTATGATTTGCCTTTGATTTTCTAGTTTTCTTTGAAAATTATGCCAATTTTAAAAAAAATTGACAAATTTTTCTTAAATAACTAGAATTAATCTTTGCCGAATGCACATTACCCTTTATTACTATTTGGTGAGATTTAAGCCTAATATTCTGTTTCCATCATATTACTTAAAAAATCCACCAAAATATTAAGTGTGCCGGTAGTATTGTAGACTGTAGAACTTGGCCTGTACATCATTTCGAGACCCAATTGATTAGCAGGAATAGATAGTTCAAGAAGGCAACACTTAGGAAATCACCCAAATAGCCTATATGCGTGCGTTTATCGACTTGTTACACTGACTTGTTGGCCTCCCATGATAAACCCTTCTATTGCACTCATTATTAGTGCGAGATACCCCTAGATCACCCATGTTAAGCCAATCTATGTTTTCACCACAATTTTAAATGTTTCGTTACACCATTTCACCTTAGCATGCCCTGTAGTCTTTATTTTCTTTGTGTTGAAATATCTGGATACGTAAGTCCATGGTTTGGGGGAATGGGAACGAGAATTGTATGCTTTCGTGGAAGACCAATTAGTTATGATCTATCAAGACCCCCCGTGTCACCACTTTTGACATTGTTTATCTCAAGTGGGGGGATGTACGTGTAATATCGAGTGTTGCAGGGGCAATAATTAAAGATATAAACCCTTGTAGCATTTGCATATTTACCATGAAGAAAAGAGGGTGCAATAAAAGGCCACCCATGTGCTAAAAATATAAAGATGGTGCAAAATAAAAAAAATAAAAAATGGAGCTAGTAGCCCATAATTGCACCAAAACATCTCTATAAAATAGAGCTAGTAGCCCATTGTTACACCAAGTCATACCAATATTTATAAAGAATGGAGCTAGTAGCCCATTATTGAAGATCAGATTTTCAGACTTTGACTCTTGAACCCATGGATGACAGTAGCTAGTTATGACAACCTTAGATTACTTTAGACTATTTGTTTTGTGTTTTTACATTATCAACCATTAAATGTGTATTCCATGTCTATCCTAACCCTTTATCACCCTTTAAACCATAATACCCTTGTTGCCTTTGAGAGTTATTTAGACCCTAATTCTAACTGGTGTAGATTTGTGTACTTTCCAGGCTTATGATAGAATACATGCTATGACTGTGCAATTGAGCGATCACCCTAAAAATGAAATACTTAGACTAGTGGAGAGCTGAGTGACTTTTTATCCTCCTTTTCGTGAGGTGTTCGGCTTTAATGTTTTCTAGCATAAGAGTTTTATAAATTCATTTCTTAAATTTATTCTCGAGAAATCTCTTTATGAAATGTTTTAACAAGTTCTACTTGAGGGCTAGCAGAAGTCAAGTGGGGGGATATTTGATAACATCAAATATTTAATACTTTTTGGTGGCAAAATACACCCTAAAATACCTGCAAATGCTTCACTAACACTCGAAAACAAGATATTTTCTGTTATTTTGTAGTTTTCAAGGGAAATGCAGAAAAGTGACAAGAAACAAGGGAAAAATGACTTAAAGTGTAAATTCTGAAGAATGTTACAGCGTAACACCAAAATTGATTACGCCGTAACATAAATTAAGCAAGCACGAAGATCAAGGAAGACTTTACGGCGTAACATCATATCTAGTTACGCTGTAACCTTATATTTGGAAGGAAATCTTGTCAAAGTTATTGTTACGGCGTAACACCTTATCCAGTTACGTGTTACGCCGTAACCATGAAGATCCACAAATATGGAATGAAGATCACGTACATATGGAAGTTATATGAAGGTTACGGCTTAACATCATATCTAGTTACGCCATAACAGCTGCTTAATTATGGAATGACATGTAAGTTGGTTACGGCGTAACACCTTTATTGGTTACGCCGTAACAGGTATGATATCTATAAATAGATGCCTCATTCAAGCTATTCCGACATCACTTCCTCCACGGCCAATTGGAGAGGCGACAAAGGCTTCCAACCTTCAAAGAATTCCACCTAGAGTCCAAGGGAAATCACACTTACTTACTTTTTGTATTTAATCGTTCAAATTACGAATCCAGTAAGAATTATGAGTTTTCAATATATGATTTCTTCTATCTCTTACTATGTTACTGTTACCATGAGCGGCTAAGCACTTAAAGTGCTGGCCTAGTTATGAATTTACTTTTGTTATGATTTTTTCCTGTTAAATTATGGTTTCATTAGATATTCTTTGACTATCGTGTAACCCTGGGTTTTGGTAGTACGGGTGGTTTGGACCTAGCTTGCCCCATTAATAGATTACCTTGTCATGATGGGATCCAATGGGTACTAGGGAGGATCACTGACTCTTTACCTGGTGTAGGAACTGGTCGGTCACCGCACAAATCACTCGATACTTAAAAAGCACAGGAACTCTTTTAGAGGGGGTTAATAATCTTTATAGGTTATTAGATATGTTTTGGGAATAGTTAGAATTAATCACTACAACCTGGATAACCTACCTCCCAGATGATTCGGGACTGATTCGGAATCGCAGGAAGTATATGATAGACTACATATGCACATTCAAGTCTATCGATCTTAGAAACCAGTAATGATACCATAGTTTAACATTGCACATGAAATTGTCTTCATAACAATAGTAATGAAGTAACTAGGTTAGCACGTTTTCTCTCTTGATATATCCTATCCATTTACTTTCCGTTATTTATTTTTTTGGATTGTTATTTATTTATTTCAAATCAATTCTAAAAACCATTTTTAAAACGTGACATTTCAAATTAAAACTAATTACACCTTAACTCTTGGGACGACCTCGGATTACCATTCTATACTACCCACGATCGGGTTCTCTGCTCGTTAGCGCGTCGTTAGGTAGATCGAGTTTTATAAATTTAAAACTTGATAAAAATATATTTTAAAAGAAAATACGCATCAGTAACCTAATTAAATATAACTCGAATAAGAATAATGTACTTAAAATAAATACAACAATGTATTTTATAATGTTATATCACCACCTATTAGTTTTAGTTTAAGTTTATAAGTCAAAACAATGTTTACGATACGTTTGTCGGTTAATGTCTAAATATATATACTCGTAAAATATTATATTTGTCCGAAAATTAATTATTGTCAATTACGCTCGATCTATTATTTTTATTATTTCTATAACGACACTATATATATAGTTCGATTCATTTATAAAATAATATTTTTAAAGTTTTAAAACGCGTACTAATATTATATAGATGTTACTATGTTATTACTTAAGGTTTTTATAGTCCAAACGGACCCGAAAACACTCAAAATCACTTAAATAAAGTCTTGACAACTTTTACACTTTAATAAGGTCTGCAAGATTTTTTTTTATATAAAAGTTGTCTAGTTTTTATGAAGATTAACTCACACATTTTAAACTTTTAGGCTGCGAAACTCACGAACTCTTACCAAAACATTATTCCGAACAACTTTCTAGTTTTATAATTAAGCCAGTTCGGACCCGAAAGCCCTCAAAATCACGAAACGAAATCTGATCAGAATGTATATTTTTCAAAAAAACTGTCAAGTTAATATAGTTGCCGGAAAACTTTAAAAATTCATATCTTCTTTGTTTTACGTCCGTTTTTCGAGTTCTTTAACACTTGTAATTTTTACACCATTTTATCTAACAACTTTTTCTAATTTTTACCATATCAACAACCTTCAATAACAACAACTTCGCTAACCTAGTCCCATCCATTTCATCACATATATAAATAAATGTCAAGAACACAATATAATTTATAAAAACTATATAACTTGTTTATGAACAAATAAATTAATTACTAGTTAAATAAATTAACCAATCCATGTAGTATACCAAATAAATATTTTCTCACATTCTAACATGTTTGTAAATCATTTTCATCATGTGTAAGTATTTACTTGTTTATATATAAATCTTGATTTTCTTGTAAACTTGTTAAAATATAAAACTAAGTGGTGATTTAACTAGATATGTATGATATATATATATAAAAGTAAATAAAATGGAAATATGAGAAATATGATATGAACCTTGGATGATGGTGATGATGAAACGAACACAAAGGCTAATCCTAATCAAACCCAAATGTTTGTTAACTAACTTAAACTCTTAGAACACTTGTAAATTCCTTGTTAGAAGATTAAAAACTCCAAATGTATATGTTGTGTATGTGTGGCCAGTTAGGAGCAAAGAGAGAAAAGGAAATGAGTTTTGATTTTGTTATGTGTTAAATGAATGTTTACTTGTCTAATAAATAGAAGTATAAATGGGTTAATAGCAAGTCTTGGGAATGTATTATTTCACTTGTTTATTTTTGAGGAACAAAGATTGAATGAATACACCATTTGATGTGATCTTGGCGTGGGAATGGCAAGAAGAAAAAGAGATGAGAATCATTTAGGGGGCTATTAACCAAAGGGTTTTATGTTTAAAGCTTGGTTATTTGAAAGTTAGAAGAACTAGTGTAAGTAATTAGGAGGGCAGTTATGGTTAATAATAAGGGTAGGATTTTATAAATTTTTGGTATTAGGTATAATTGTGGGTATTTATTTAAGTATAGAAAGGTGGTGGTGTTTCCATGCAAGCATAAATATTAAATATTGTGAAACATAAACGTTTTACGTAAAGTATAAAAATAAAATACAAATGTTATAAATTATCTTCGTAATAATTATATAACATTTATTTGACGTAAACTTTTATTTATTTAATGCCAGTTTACGTTGATTGTCGATTTTTTTAGTTTACGCGATTTAACTTAACGTTTGAAATTAAAAGTAAACGTGTAAATAAACATTTACCATGGTAATAAAGAGTTACTACCAAATGGATGCTGGTCACATCCGAGGTTTTTAAAGGCGTCACCACTAATAACAATTGCAAACCATGATCTCCCATTACTGAGGTGAGTGAAGAAGATAAGATTAATAGAATCTCGCACTCATACTAAAAGCTTAAGAGTTTCTACAAGGGGGTCTTGAACTTAGGACTCGAATATGTCCGAGATGCGAAGATGAAAGAATGGCTCACACGCGGGCATATAAGCGTGCATGAGATGCAGTTCAAAGAATGGCTGGAGTAAAATTCTAAACTTAAAGACTAGCTGAAGAAAGTGCCCTTCCCGGGAGGACACCCTGATTGTTATTTATTTTCATCGAGTCTGTCTTCCCAGACATCAATACGGCGTATCCGCTCCATACCATACGGCGTATTGAATGTCTGGACATTATCAATCTTTTATTTTTATGCACTTTAAACATTATTGCCAATTCTGTCAATACGGCGTATTCATTCACATGATACGGCGTATTCAACAAACTGGCCCGTATTTAGATACTTTTTACAGGTTTCTCGATACGGCGTATTCTAGTTTATAGATACAGCGTATTGGTCTCCTGTATACTTTATTTAGCTTATTTAATTAGCCGTAGATACCCGAGATAGGATTTTGCATGTTTTTCCCATATCTTGCACAGGACCTCGCTGCAAACAAATCGACAAAGTTGGTGAAATATCTACAATCTGGAAATCTAGAAGTGTTGGAGTCTTGAAATTAATTTCAAGACGACTGTTCAACACAATCTTGCTCATAAACTCAACATGGAGAATCTACCGAGCAAAATATCAAGGGAGTTTCTCATTCTATTTCTTTTTAATTACCGTTTTTAATGTTTTATCTATACAACGAGGGCGTTGTATAATTTAAGTTGGGGGGGGGGGGTGGGGGTTGGAATTAAAATGTATACTTGTCCTATTTTTCACATAAAATGCTTAAATTATGCTCAAATTTAAAAAACTTTTAAGCATACTTTTGTGAAATTACTTGTTACATAACCCGCACACAATAAACCTTATTAGATATTGTGAGGATTTAACCTTATCCGTTTCCAAACGTTTACCAAAATTTCACAAAAATTATGAGTGTGCTAGTGATGTTATAGACTTCAGAACTTGGCTTGGTATATCTATTCGAGACCATAATAATGAGTACTAAGGATTTAGATGGAGTAACTTGTTTAAATTGGTAAATTTCTAGGATTACTCCAAAAAAGCCTTTATTGTTGTTTTAATTAACTAACTTACACTGGTAAGTTAAATCTTATAGAAACCCTTTTGTTTTACTCTCATATTAAGAGTAAGATTTACCCCTAGAAAAACAAATCAATAGAGCAATCCTTCTAGGAAATTACTCACTAACTGATTCATTTCGTTACTCTTTTTACACCTCAGCCTACCCTATTAGATTAAGTCCTTGTATCAGTTTCTAGTTGCTTAAAGTGTATAGTATGTATTTCCCGAGTCTTGTGTCAATTTTATATCTTTGGTACGGTTAGGAAGAAATTTGCACATTGCAAATGGGAATGTATAAAGTAGTCAAAACTCATATATTTTTACTACCAATACATTATTGGTACGTCCGAAGAATGAAAAATTATCAAAAGAAATCTATCCAGAGTTATTATTGATCGTGAAGAATGGGAGAAATTACACTGGAGTTCGTGTTAGAAAAAATCGCAACAAAAAAGAGAAGGAAAGTTTTAAGATAATCGTTTCGCAAAAGCTTAGACCGAAGGAATTATATGAAGGATCGATTATTCGTTGATACGTCTTATAAGTCAACGATGTAAAGTTTTGTATAAAGTGGTAGATATTGCCACTTGTCTTGTAAAAGTATGTAAAGTATGGGATGATTGGGAAGTTGACCGTTACGGGAACGCCAACTTTGGTTGTTGTTTTTGATCTATGATCAAGACGTTTGTAAATAGTTGTGTCTTAGTCATAGTAACGGTCAGGAAAAAAGTGTCTAGCAACTTATATCTTGGACCTAGTCTATTTGTTTCGTAATTTTTATTTAACAACAATTTATTTCCCTTTCCTAATCATTAACCATGGGTTTTACGCGAATGAGGATGTGATTGAGCATGCATGTCTATTCCGTCATTACGGCCATGTATGCATGTCTCAACTGCCTTGTTGGCTTATTACTATTGGTGAAAGTTAGAAGATCCCTACCCTATATCATTCTTCATCCTAACCCTTAGTTAAACTCGAATGAGGATGTGATCGAACACACATGTCTATTCCGTCGTTACGGCCATGTATGTGTGCTTCAGCTGCCTTGTTGGTGTGGTACTTTTGGTGAAAGATTGTAGAATGATCAACCTTAAGCCTTATAATAAAAACCCATTTTACCTTTATAAACTTGTTACTCCTTAGCTCTAGTGGTGGAGATGTGTATCCTTGCCAAGCCTATGATAGAATACTCGTCATGACCGAGCAATTGAGCGAATTAGTTACATGTTACCACATAGATTAGTTGAGTGATTTGAATGTTTTCATCTTCCTATTTCGTGAGGTGTTTGGTTGTGTACTTGTATTAGATCAAATAAATTCTTAACGAAAAAATCCTTATGGATACATTTTGGGTTTTAGTTGTACAATAGCAACGTACTTTCTCTAATGTTTCGTTTTGGTACGTGAACTTTTTTTTGTTCTACTTAATGTAACGAACTTTCAAGTTTTGTGTTAATTTGCACCATCAAACTTGTTTTACCGGAATCAGCTATATTTTTGTTCCACTTAACGACCGTTTGCAACGTTAGGCTTTTTAGCCAACGAACGTTTGCAACGTTAGTCCTTTATACTAACGATTGTTTATTTTTTTTAATTATTTTTAAATTTATACAAATATTTTTATACACGCATTTTTATACACACATTTTTATACACGTTTTTGTACACATATTTTTTAACACATATTTTTATACACATGTTTTTATACACACATTTTTATACATATATTTTTATACGCATATTTTTATACACGTTTTTATACACACATTGTTATACATGTTTTTTCTACACACATTTTTATAAACGTTTTTATACACACAATTTTATACACACATTTTATACATACATTTTTATACACGCATTTTTATACACATATTTTTATACATATTTTTATACACGTTTATATGCACATTTTATACATATTTTTATATACATATTTTTATATACATGTTTTTATACACATTTTTATACACACGTTTTATACACATGTTTTTATACACATATTTTTATAGACGTTTTTATACGTGTATTTTTAAACACATACTTTTATACATATTATACACATATTTTTATAAAAACATGTATATAAAATAGTTCAC